>JAUUTY010001199.1:0-81085 GCA_030979885.1 Lolium multiflorum
TGCTAAAACATTTGAGATAGAATGTGACGCGAGTGGCCTTGGAATCGTGGTCACTACAAGAAAAGTTCTGATAGACAACGTCCCAAAATCGTCAACTAAGGGGCATTTTTCGTCGCCTATGGGCCTAACCCGACGATATGGGTTCCGTTGTCGAAACGGCGTCAGGCAAAGTCCAACGACGATTTTTTCATTCACGCGCTTGGCGTTCTTCTCCACACTGGAAATTTATCACGTCATAAGTGTTTTCTTTGGAGTCTGCTGATCGCTGACACATGTAACTGATCATGGTGACACAGAATCATAAGATCTGCGTTAATCCCATTGAAACTTGGTAGATGTAGCTCAATACGAGTTCCGCGCACGTTTTGAATGCGAGCCGTATGACATAGTTTGACCTAATAACTATATACTGGCTGTCCATTAGTTACGTGGGTCGGGCCTAACCTCTAAGGTTGACTAAGTCAAAACTTAAATGGGCTCGCCATTTAACATGTGGGTCCACCTTGCTGAACTCCGGGCCGCCCTGAAGCGCGCTTCGCAAACACAAAAATCCTAATTTTCCGCAAAAGGCTTCGCCCTCATTTAGCAAAGTGGGTCCACCATATAGAAGCGTCGCCAACAAGCTAGTGGGCTTGCCAAAACACATGTGGGTCCCACTTTCCAGCTTAAAGGGTCGCTCATTTAGTTTGGGGTCCACTACAGTGTTGAAGTGGGCTCGCCCAACAAAATACGGGTCGGCCAAAACACAAAGGTCCCACTTTCCTCGTTAAAGGCTTACCATTTAGTATGTGGGGCCCACCATATAGCAGCGGGCCGCCCACCAAGATAGCGGGCTTCCAGTTAAAAAATGAGCTGTGTGGTCCCACATTCCCACGGGCCGCCCATTTGGTATGTGGGGTCCACTATATGTAGCGGGCTTCGGCCCAACAAGACAGGCGGGTCGGCTAAAAACACAAAGTGGTCCCACCTTCCATTAAAGGGCCACTTCATCCGCAAAGGGGTCCACCATATAGAAAGTGGGCCGCCAACAAGATAGTGTGGCGGGCAAAAACACAGGTGGGTCCCACCTTCCTATTAAAGGGCCGGCCCATTTACCATGTGGGACCACCATAGAGCAAGTGGGCCGGCCCAATAAGCATGTGGAGCCCATTATCGTGTAACCGGGCCGGCCTACTAAAGAAGTGGGCCGGCCCAAAATGAAAGTGGGTCCCACACTACTATAAGTGGGCCGGCCCAATCTGTTGTAGGGCCCTACTTGTTTGACTAGTCAACTTGCATTAAATTTCATGAGCCTAAAATCTGATTTCAATGATACACACAAGTACATACACAAATAAAACAAATAGGAAAATTACAAGGCAATTAATGTGCCCAAATAAAAAAATGACATAGAATCATTGAGGACTTCTATTAGCATCATCAATAACACGTTGACATTTGGCAATCGCCTTGATTGAATCTTGTGTACTCTTTGTCAACATATCAGCTATAGATCTTAAAGCAGCAATACCATGTCTTTTATAAAGTACAACCTTGAGATATTTACTGTCTGATGAAAGAAATGGTCTAGGTTGACGGCTATGAGAAGATGCATCAGAAGAAAGATCAGAACTTTTTGTGGGCCTCACTGGTAATGAAGATTGCTTCATCACAACTGCATTCTGATAATAATGCAAAAAGAGTTAAACGATGAACTATGCAAAATATTTATTATGCAATGTAGATATAAGATAATAACAAGTTGCATAAATAAGACATGTATGGAACTTGTACTAAGCACAAACTTACATCATAATGTTGCACAGGGTCGCTACAGATCCTTTTTTGGCGACTATCTTCTAATGATGACTGCTTCATTAAAACTGCATTCTGGTAACATTGTAAACATAGTTACAACAATTAACTATTCAAACATGTATTACGCAATGTAGAGATCAGATAATAGCATGTAGCAGAAATAAGCACAAGATAAGATAAGATGCATGTACTAAGCACATACTGGCTCACTGCAGGTCCTTCTCTTGCGTGCACTAGTCGTGGTCAACATGCCTATCATTTTAGGTTCAGCCATCAAGTGAAATGCTAATCCTCCTGCTCCATTGTCCTTAATCTGTGTTTAGATATCACATTTAAGACCAAGTCAGCTGGTTTCAAATAACAAAAAACTTGAGCTGCCAAATGAATAAGCCAATAGTTACCAGATATCAGATTAAAACCAACTAGATGTTGCTTTGCATGAGATACGAATTTCAGATATTCAGATTTAGAGTAGGGTAATGCCAAGGTTTTACACATAAAGTAAACTGGCATTAAGAATGACCAAATGTCAGGTTCAAATCACCCTCGAAGTTTCTCCAAGACAAGCATATCAAATAGGCAGAAACATAGTAAAGCATGAATGGCATTGCTATGGCAGGGTTCCAAGTGTTAATCTCTTGCATAAGGAACAATGCATATAGGTTATAGATAATAACGGAAGTAAACTGCCAAAATTACCAACCACGAACTCAGATTCCAACCTTACCTAGCGTCCCCGCTGTTAATGTTGGATGTTCTAATAAGTGGTTCACATGATCAATCCCTAGGAAAAATAACATTGACAAGTCAGTCTATGATAATACAAAGACCAGACATGCACGCAACAATAACTATATAAGCTAAAGACGAGGTATAAGAGCAAGCAGATTGGAAATGCACATAGCATGATTATAAAAGTAGTGTGAGAATAGCAGACACGAGAAAACAGCTAGCGGTGAGCTAATGACGTGGTATAAGAACAAGCAGATTGGAAATGCCCATAGCACGACTATAAAAGCAGTGCGACAATAGCATGCAGTACAAAAACAGCTGGCAGCAAATGAATGGGTACAAGGCTATAAATATGTGGATGCACACAGGTGTCAGTAGAATGAACAGGATGGTAGCGACCGGATAATGCTTTTGTACTGTACAACATTTAAACAAACTTCATGCGAAGCAACACATCAAGAAAGTTAATGGCATATGAGATCTGCAAATAACTACACAAAACATGGCTAAAGAAACACCGCGATCTAACGGGGCCGCCGTACCAACCAAGCTTCATGCTGGGTGGATCGGCAGAATCCTGTATTCCAATGCATGGCTGTAACGCGGAGACGATGAATCGACCCCTGCTTCAGAGAAGCTGGCGTAGTGAAGCGTATCCGGTTGGCTGGCAAGGTATTTATGAAGTTGACATGAAAATGGCAAGGAGGTAGCCTGGGTGAAGCAGGCTCACAGGAAGCGCATCCGGCTTAAGTAGGTCGGCTATGAAGCAGATCCGTCTATGGCGAGGTCGAAGAAGCAAGATCCTATTTGAAAGACGAGGGCTGCGGGGGAGTCGGATCGTGTGGGTGGACAGCCACGATGAAGGCTAACATGGAGGAGTATGCCACACGGCTGCATCTAGTACCGTAGAGAGTCGAGCTTGGGCGTGTGAGAGCATTTTTGAGCTAATGGGGCGAATGGTTGGTGGGTGGGTGTGGGCCTGTGGGGAGGGTTCGGGATCTAGGCAAGATATTTCATTGTTACCGAATGAGCCCTCCATGGTCGGTGGGTTGTAGCTTCCGGACCAGGGTTAAAAGGGTAAAACTGGTCACGGGATTTTCGAATGGATGCGGCGGGATGATTTGGCGCGTGGCCGAAATTTTCAGTTTCAAGCTACAGTACGAGCAGAACGACAAAAATAATGTTCTTCCCTAGGGAGCTCTCATTTCTTCCTCTTCTCTTTCTCTCTCGAGTCTCTCCCACTCCCCCGGCTCCTCTCCCCCTTCTCTCCGGCAGCCTCGCCGGCCGGAGACGAGGCCGACTTCTCTCTGTATATTGTACACCCTCCGAACTAAATTAATTGATTCAACTTTCCTTAGACGTGTATGTATCTAGAGTAAAAACATGTGTGGATACATCCATATTTAGATAAGCAAAGTTGAGTCAGTTAATTTGGATCCGAGGGAGTTCATGTTGTTGTAAGCTTAGATCCAGTGTTTCCCATGAGCAGAATGGCGCAATGGAGTCGGGGATCTCGTCATCGGCTTCAGATCTGGCCTATGGTGAATCTGGCGGATCTTGCCGGCCAAACCCCGATCTGGTGCCATCAATGTGATGGCGCTAACGGTGAGGCTTGCTTTGGTCAGTGCTTCAGATCTGGCCAATGGGGAAGTCAAGCTGCTAAAGTTCACAAGCTCGGGGCATACGACGGCGTCATCCGTCTTGCCCGTGCACATCTTGGACTTTCAGCGACCCTTCTCAGAGCCAATATGCCGTTGCTGAGGCCCTTCTTCTCCTTCGTCCCGGCGACTCACTGCCAAGCACTGTCCCAAGTGGTGCGTCCTTCGGCTGACGAGTTGCCGGAAAGGATGCCAGCGCAGATCCGATGCTGCCGAGAAGGACTCGACATTGATTTTTCTTCTCTATATGTTTTGGGTGGGTCCTTTTGTAAAGTTGCAGTGTTCTATTAGTTATTGTCTAGTACTTTTGGTCCTCTATGTAATTTTTTGGACTAGTTTCCATTGGCACCGATAAACTTGAATTTTGACAAGTTCACGAGGAAAAAAATTCCTTTGCACATATGGCCTATCATGTATAAACATTCTTGAGATTTAAACTATATGTAATGTGCCATGCATTAACCCTAAACCATATATATGTAACTAACCCTAGCTGATCAAACCCTACTTAATTAAAACAAATAACCCTAAACTATACGCATGCACTTTATGCGCAAAGGCGCGGGTGCCTCTACGCACTCGATCGATGATCCCTAAACCTTATACAACCCTGAAACCCTAATCCCTAATCCCTAAACCCTAAACACCCTAAACACTAAACCCTAGACCCTAAACCCTAACCCTAACCCTAAACCCTAATTAAACCCTATATATAGGCCAATGACACTTAATTGTGCATCAAGTACAGGGGTGCCTCGCTGTCCTCTAATTAAATTAAATGTGCCATGCATTAACCCTAAACCATATATATGTAACTAACCATAGCTAATCAACCCTACTTAATGAAAACACATAACCCTAAACTATACTAGCTATAACCCGATCTAATAAAAACATGCTCTATATATAGCAACTAGCTAGCAAACCGTAGATTAACACCAATTAAAATATACATGGCCTATATCGATCATGTTGTATAACATATCCCCGAGATTCATTAATTAATTAATTATATAATTATCGTGATAAATTAATTACTAACTTTAATTTTTACAAGTTCTCTCTAATGAAAACACATTTGATTAAGTTGCCTCATAATATATATATAATTAGTGTGCATGCATGGCCTACCATGCATTCGTGCATATATTTTAATGTATATTTGAACATATTCTTGGGGATTTCAATCTCTCTCTCGATCATCTATATATCGTTGGTGGCCAAAAAACACACATATATATATATATGCATGCAATTTATGCGTAAAGGCGCGGGTGCCTCTAATAATGTGTGTGCGCACTCGATCGATGATCCCTAAACCTTTAAACAACCCTAAAACCCCTAAATCCCTAATCCCTAAACCCTAAACACCCTAAACACTAAACCCTAAACCCTAGACCCTAAACGTACCCTAACCCTAACCCTAACCCTAACCCTAAACCCTAGCTAATCCTAAACCCCAATTAAACCCTATGTATAGGCCAATGACAACTTAATTGTGCATCGATCGAGCGGGTCATGGGTGCCTCGTGATCCTCTAATAAAAATTAAATGTGCCATGCATTAACCCTAAACCATATATGTAACTAACCCTAGCTAATCAATCCTACTTAATTAACATATAACCCTAAACTATACTAGATATAACCCGATCTAATAAAAACATGTTCTATATATAGCTAGCAAATCGTAGATTAACACCAATTAAAAATATACATGGCCTATATCGATCATGCTGTATATATCCTGACTCATTAATTAATTATATAATTATCGTGATAATTAATTAACTTGAACTTTACAAGTTCTTCAATTAAAAACACATTTACTGTTACTCAATATATAAGAATTAGTATGCATGTCACAATGCATTCTATTTGAATGGTATTTGTTATATTCTTGGGGATTTAATCTTCTCTTCATCATCTATATACTGTGCCCAAAACACACATATATATGCATGCAATTTATGCGTAAAGGCGCGGGTGCCTCTAATATATCGATGATGATCCCTAAACCTTAAACAACCCTAAAACCTTAAATCCCTAATCCCTAAACCCTAAACACCCTAAACACTAAACCCTAAACCCTAGACCCTAAACGTACCCTAACCCTAACCCTAAACCTAACCCTAAACCCTAGCTAATCCTAAACCCCAATTAAACCCTATGTATAGGCCAACGACACTTAATTGTGCATCGATCGAGTGGGTCATGGGTGCCTCGTGATCCTCTAATAAAATTAAATGTGCCATGCATTAACCCTAAACCATATATATGTAACTAACCCTAGCTAATCAACCCTACTTAATGAAAACACATAACCCTAAACTATACTAGCTATAACCCGATCTAATAAAAACATGCTCTATATATAGCAGCTATCTAGCAAACCGTAGATTAACACCAATTAAAATATACATGGCCTATATCGATCATGTTGTATAACATATCCCTCGGATTCATTAATTAATTATATAATTATCGTGATAAATTAATTAACTTGAATTTTGACAAGTTCTCTCGAATGAAAACACATTTGATTAAGTTGCTCAATATATATATATAATTAGTGTGCATGCATGGCCTACAATGCATTCGCGCATATATTTTAATGTATATTTTATGCCCTTAGATTTCAATCTTCTCTCTCGATCATCTATATATCATTGGTAAAAAACACACATATATATGCATGCAATTTATGCATAAAGGCGCGGGTGCCTCTAATAATGTGTGTGCGCACTCGATCGATGATCCCTAAACCTTAAACAACCCTAAAACCTTAAATCCCTAATCCCTAAACCCTAAACACCCTAAACACTAAACCCTAAACCCTAGACCCTAAATTAACCCTAACCCTAACCCTAACCCTAACCCTAAACCCTAGCTAATCCTAAACCCCAATTAAACCCTATGTATAGGCCAACGACACTTAATTGTGCATCGATCGAGCGGGTCATGGGTGCCTCGTGATCCTCTAATAAAATTAAATGTGTCGTGCATTAACCCTAAACCATATATATGTAACTAACCCTAGCTAATCAACCCTACTTAATTAAAACACATAACCCTAAACTATACTAGCTAGCTATAACCTGATCTAATAAAAACATGCTCTATATATAGCAGCTAGCTAGCAAACCGTAGATTAACACCAATTAAAATATACATGGCCTATATCGATCATGTTGTATAACATATCCCCGAGATTCATTAATTAATTATATAATTATCGTGATAATTAATTAACTTGAACTTTGACAAGTTCTTCTAATGAAAACACATTTATTAAGTTGCTCATAATATATATATATTAGTGCAGCATGGCCTACAATGCATTCTTGCATATATTTTAATGTATTTGAACATATTCTTGGGGATTTAAATCTCTCTCTCTCATCATCTATATATCGTTGGTGGCCCAAAAAACACATATATACGCATGCACTTGATGCGTAAAGCGCGGTGCCTCTAATAATGTAAATATCATCTATGATCCTAAAATCTAAATGTCCTAAACCTAATCTTAATCATCCCTAAACCCTAAACACCCTAAAACACACTAAACCTTAGACCCTAAACACCTAAAATTTTCAGACTAAACCTAAACCCCAGACCCAAACACCTAGAACCCTAACCTAAACCCTAAACCCTAAACCCTAAACCCTAAACTCCTAAACCCTAAACCTAAACCCTAAACCCTAAACCCATAAACACCCTAAACACTACCTAAACCAAACCCTAATCTGCAAACACTAAACCTAAAACCCTAGACCTCAAACACTGTAAACATCGCTAAACCCTAAACCCTAAACACCCTAAACACTAATTAAACCCAACCATAGACCTAAACACCAGACCTAAACTCCCGTGACCCTAAAACACCCCAAACACTAAACCCTAGACCCTACACACCCTAAACACTAAACCTAAACCCTAGACCCTAGCTAAAAAACACCCAAAACACTAAACCCTAAACCCAGCTAAACCTAACCCTAAACCCTAATTAAACCCTTCTATATATATAGGCCAACATATCACACTCAGTATCATGTGCTGTGTGCCTGCGCCCTTCAGTTAAATTAAATGTACATGTATTAACCCTAAATCATATATATGTAACTAACCCTAGCTAACAACCCTACTTAATTAAAAAACATAACCCTAAACTATACTAGCTATAACCCGATCTAATAAAACATGCTCTATATATATAGCATGCAGCTAGCTAGCAAATTAAATGGTAGATTAAAACCAATTAATATATACATGGCCTATATATCGATGTATAAGTTGTATAACACTTGAGATTAATTAATTATATAATTATCGTGATAAATTAATTAACTTGAATTTTGACAAGTTCTCTCAAATGAAAACACATTTGATTAAGTTTCCTCATAATATATATTAGTGTGCATGCATGGCCTACCATGCATTCTTGCATATATTTTAATATATATTTGAACATATTCTTGGGGATTTAAATCCTCTCTCTCGATCATCTATATGTCGTTGGTGGCCAAAACACACACATATATGTAAAGGCGCGGGTGCCTCTCATAATGTGTGTGCGCACTCGATCCATGATCCCTAAACCTTAAACCCTAAATAAACCCTAATCCCTAATCCCTAAACCCAAACACCATAAACATTAAACCCTAAACCCTAACCTCCAACCAACTCTAAACTTAATTAAACCCTTCTATGAGAGTGTGCATCAAGCAGGCCAGGGGTGCCTCGCTGTCCTCTAATTAAATTAAATGTGCCATGTGTATATATGTGTTTAATGGGATTTCAATCGCTCTCTCGTATGTAGCTCTCTCTACCTCTTATCTCTCTCTCTCTCTCTCCTCTCTCTCTCTCTCTCTCAGCCAACAACACACACATGCACTTTGTGCGCAAAGGCATGCGCTCTAATAATGCACAATGATCGATCTAGTTTTACTAATCAGCAGCACAACAAACAAAGAAGTTGTATTTGAACCACAAAACCTAATTAAAACACATAATCCTCTAATATACCTAATTAATTAACCCTTCTCGATCTCTACCTAATTAGTGGAAATTGCACAAAATCAAAAGGGGTCCCTCACTAATTATGCATATCTGCTAGATTGTGATAAACTTTTGCCACATATATATTTGGTGGATGGGTGCATCTTGGCATGTAAACAATTAGTGTTTGCAAATGGCATTGTCAAAATTTATGTACAAATGATTTCTTTCCATCCAAAGTGCATAAAATGGGAGTTTTAATGAAGAAAGTACAAATAAAATAGCTCAACATGCTTCCACACCCCGATTTTCACACGAAGTAGAGCATATTTAAAGGATAATTCCAGAGTTTTACTATTTTTCAAGCAACTTTGCTAATTTCCACCACTCACATGACTTTATGTCGATTTAACGAAAATATGGTGAATTTAAACTACATGGGCGGGATAGTTTGAATTGTGCGCGCGGCAAAGGGAACCGCCTATTCCTCAACCTTGTGCACGGCAAATTACACACGCAACTCCATTAAATGCCACCTACCGACCTTAATTATCACCCCGGCCCGGCCGCATGACCCCCCACCCACCCGTACACAACTTATCCCCGTCCGTGCGAAGAGCTTCCCCTCCCCGTCCCGTCCGTGCGAAGAAGAAGCTTCCTCCCCGTCGTTCTTTCTCTCTAGACGCACCATGCTAAGTTGACCCACGTAGGGCTGCCATTCTAGTCAATCGCACAAAGACAAATTTTCAACGATTTATACTTTCTTGATGTCACAAAAACTGCTGGAGTTTTGAATCAATTGGCACTTTATAGCTTCTCGATTTGTCATCGATCAATTTGTTCATTTGCGTGGGCAGAGAGAGTCGCCCGCACTGATCCTAAGGAATTGGTTTGAAATGCGCATAGTTTTGTATATCAACTGTCACAATGTTTATGGGCATTTTGTTTATGTAATTCTACATGACGTTGAAATGTAATCATGGCATAGTTTTGTACTGAGATATGCATTTCCTATCATTTAAATTAATCACTGTCCACCGTATCTGGTGAATGTTGTATAATAACTTTCTGAAAACCGCATGGACACTTATGTTCCCCTTCATATATAAATGGTGTTCAACCCTTTATGGGGTTTATTAGAGCTCATGATGGTCACAACCTGGACGTGTATTGCCCGCGCTGCACATGTATGAATGGTGAGAAGAGGCCTCACCCTGTAGTGCCTTTACACATTTTTGGGATGGACCGCACATATGTTAGGTGGGTTTAGCATGGTGAACCATATAATGATCCTTTAGCAGGAGAAGCAGATCTTGCTCACATTGTATGTGTGCTGGCATATGTAGTTAATTATTTATATTGATGCTGCCGCTGTTTCAATCAATAGTTTGCATTGTTGTGCAAGGTTCTGTACTCAAATTTAACTTGTTGCAGATGGATGGACGGGAAGGAGAGAAAAAGCGCTTGCTTCAGGAAACGGGTTTCAGCTCTGGGACATGTGCTGTGCCAGATGAGAAGGTAAATATGTAAAACAGCATTTGTTCAGGTTGCATCCCTTAGATGTTTGTCTAATCTGTTGATGTACTAATTGCAGAAGCATAGAGTTAAAGAGGTCTCTCGCTTGATGGGAGATTTAGATAATCTCAATGATGCACCCGTGATGGAAATCGATGATCCAGCCTTCTGGCTGCACGAAGGTCCTGCACCCGAGATTGAGTCCAGCCTACGGTGGGAGAGGCTGCAGACCGAGTACATACCTTTTGCGTTAAAGTGGCTTATCGCCCGAGATCACGCCGCGTCCTAGTAGTCTCACCACCCAAATTTGATGCACTGGGTGGACGGTAATTACACGAGCCTCTCATAATTTAAGGTCCTTGCACTCCAGATTATCAACAAGTGTAAGGAGGCCGGGACCAGGCATGCGCCTTATAAGCAAGAGGATGTACACCCGAGATCATCGTGGCACCCGTAGTCTCGTGGACACCAAACATGCAAAATGTTGAGCTACTTTATGATCAGATTTTATGTTCGTGTCAGAGGTATGTTGACATTTTGTGTTTTGCTGATTAAGTATCAGTGGGATGATCGTGCTGGTAAAATTTACACCCACACAACCGGGCCCATCGTACGAGTGGTACAATTATTTCAGCACCATCTCTGGCCATTGGTTATAGCACACACTTTCAGTACTCTCCATTCACATATTAATTGACTCAATTCTGTCTAGATATGGATGTATCTAGATGCATTTGTTAACTAGACTAACAAACTTGAGTCAGTTAATATGAATCCGTGTAAACCGCCCAAGTCCTCGAGCAGCTAGTTTATTGACTCTGGACTCCAAGCCTCTCGCGGCAAGCCATCGACGAAGCTTTAACGCATCTTGGCCCTAATTTTTTGTGGCGACAGCAAGCTCGAATCACTTTCCTGGGATACAGCATGCTCAGAGCTAATGCGCGAGAGCAGCCCACGAAACTGCGCCTCAAGCCGTCGTCATGTAGACAAAAGACGTAAAATTTAGGGTGACCAATTGGATCTTAGGCTGTAATTCATCTGTGAAATCATTCTCCAATGGGAAGACACCAGGACATGCATATGCTGTGGGATTTGTTTTTTGTTTTTTTTTGTTTGAATAAATGATTTGGGTAGGGGAGGAGGAACCGAGGAAGAGGAAGGAACAGCCGCGTGCTTGGCGCGTGGCAGTGTGCTTGAATTTCGAATTTTTGTGAAATGTTCTTATTTCCTCAGCTATAATTGGGTTTTGACGCGCTAATGCGCCCCGCTTGGTAGAAGCTTATAAATGGGTGCCATGACTATAGGTCTAGGTTTCATGATATAATAAATGACCAGTCACATCAAGAAGTTCACCTGTAATAAAATATAAGCATCTCTCCCCTTTATGTAGCACCCTTCTCTCCGACGAGTGCTACTGCCGACGGATGCAAGCCTCAGTTCGATCCTCCTTTCGCTCCACCGTCCGTACATCCAGCTTGGAGGGGCAAGCTGCATCTAGCCCAAGCGGATTAGGTAGGACTAGTAATGTTCTTTCCTTTCTCGAGATCGGTTCTTTTTTCCTCTCCTCGATATCTTGCGCATCTCTTTCCTATTCTGGGCGAAGGGGTGTCTTTCTGGTCACCCTCGAGCTGGGAGTGATTGATGGGGGTGGGGGGCGGGGGCTACCTTTGCTTGGATTGGGGTGTTCTTCCTTTATTTGTCGACATTTGCAACCTTTGTAGTTTCTGCTGATCCTCACTGTATCTTTTGTCAGCTTGTACAGGAAAGGTAAGACCTCGGCGGTGGGGGCAATGGAGCGTAAGGCCACCACGCATGTGGGCAGTTGGCTGAGCCTGAGCTGCGTCCCCAGCCCCGCGAAGCAGGTACTCCGTTTGCTTATCCACTCTTTACCTTTTAAGTGTCTCTCTGCATCCTCAATCTGTTCCTGTTCTGGAATATGCTTAAAGTAGCACATGTCTTCAGCTGTTTGTGCGTAAAGCCTCTGTGACACCATGCTCTATATTCTCTATATCAGGTTGGTACCTCCAGGTTCCGTGCTGAGGCTATGGGGAACGAGAATAGCGCCCCACCTGCTGCAGGAGCATGGCCCGATCTGCAACACAAGAAGCGAAATGCCACTGCCGAGCTGGGCAGGGACCGCCCAGGGGTAATTTTTTTTAACCAACTTACCATGATGTAGTCTGAATCTGATACTCCCTCAGATCCAAATTAATTGACTCAACTATCTGTAGATACGGATGTATCTAGATGTGTTTTAGCTCTAGATACTACTGCCTCCATCCCAAAGCTTTGGGCTTATATTATTTTTAGAAAGTCAAACTATACCATGTTTGACTAAGCTTTTACCAAAAATCAGTAACATGCAAAATACAAAATTAATATCATTAAATAGATAATAAAATATATTTTCCTACGGTATCTACACAGTATTATATTTGTTGATAGAATGTTCTAAAATTTTGGTCAAACTTTTCTTGTTTTATTTCTCAAAAATAAATAAGGCTTAAGCTTTTGGATGGTGGTAGTACATTCATATCTAGACAAAGTTGAGTTAACTAGTTTTTTTGTCTGTCCATAGCTAGTGTTCACGCTGCAAAAGGCTAAGAGCATCCACTATATGCATCAGTCTATCTCATACAGTAATTCAATATCACTGTTGAGGTCTGCCTTTTGTTTTGCTATTCATATGCAGACTGAAACTTTAGGGCCTTTACTCAAAAGGAAGATCAAAACTGCTGCTGATCAGGCTGCCAGTATGTTGATGCCGCCCCATCTTCTAAATGCCTCTACAAGCACAAGGCCACGCACCAGCTGGGTGGTGATCTTTTAATGAATATGGTATATTTTCTTAATCCACAAAACATGCCTTGATTTTTCTCTATTTATTGTCGGTTTTTTCTATGCTTGCCAAAAGTTTACAACAACAACAACAACAACCAAGCCTTTCAGTCCCAAACAAGTTGGGGTAGGCTAGAGTTGAAACCCATAAGATCTCAAAGCCAAAAGTTTAGAAACACCAAATTCGTTTGCTTACAATCATCATACAGTAATGTTCATCTACTCCAGTTCCCCTAACCCAACATAAAATGATGTTAATTTCGATTTTTAGATTAAAAGAGCACCATTAGGCGTTGTTAATTACGACTTTGAGATTAAAATGTCATTTGCAATTGTTAATTACAATTTTGAGACAAATGGTTAGTTTAACCTCGATCTCTTCTGCTCTCCATTTTTCCCAACCGAACAAAAATGTAACCATTCCATTCCTCTGAAATGGAACCATTCCATTCCATTCCATGCTGTTTCAGAACCGAACACACCCTTGCATTGTTGTGAACTGTTGTCCATACACGGCCATACCCTTCCACTTACATCTAGCACTATATGCATCAGTCTGTCTCAGAGTCATTCAATATCACTGCTGAGATCTGTTCCCATTCTTATGCAGGCTGAAACTGCTGCGCCTTTACTCAAGTGGATGCAAAATGGGGCTAATGAGGCTGCTGTGAGGACGATGGTGCCGGCACCATCTTCCGAAAACCTCTACAAGCACGAGGCCATGGGCCAGCTGGGTGGTACCTAATGAATCTGGTATATTTTCTTAATCCACATACATGATTTCATTATTATCTGTTTAATTACTGTTGGCTTTGTCTAATGCTTACCAAAAGTTCAGAAACACTGCGTTTGCTTACAATCATCATACACTAATTTTTCACTTTTCAGTCTGTCTCATCCAGTATATAAACTGTTGATTTCCATTGGCTTCTTTTGTAATCATTTGCATTGTTGTCAACTGTTCTCTATGCACAACCCTATTCTTCCACTTACACCCGCACTATTTGCATCAGTCTATCTCATAGATTTATTAAATATCAATGATGAGTTCTGTTGCTATTCATATGCAGGATGAAACTTCTGTTCCTCTACTCAAATGGATAAAAAATGATCCTGATGAGGCTGCTGTGAAGACGATGGTGCCGCCACCATCTTCTGAAAACCTCCTCAAGCACAAGGCCACGGGCCAGCTGGGTGGTACCCTTTCAGTAAGCAGGTATATTTTCTTAATCCTCATACATGATTTGATTTTTGTCTGTTTATTACCGGCTTTGTCTAATGCTTACCAATAGTTCAGAAACACACACACCTATTCTTCCACTTACATCCAGCACTATATGCATCAGTGTCTCATAGATTCATTTTATATATCACTACTGATGTCTGTTGCTCTTCAATTTTTATATGCAGACTGAAACTGCTAAGCCTTCATTGGTCAAAAGGATTGCAACTGCTGCTGATGAGGCATCTGCAGAGGCTGCCACCAAGTTACTGTCAGCCCCACCTTCTGGATGCTTATATAAGCTCAAGTCCAAGGATCAGCCGGGCCGTAACCATCCAAGGGTTCGGGTATATTTTCTTAAGCCACATATACATGCCATGATTTATGTCTATATTATCACCTGCTCTGCTTCAATGCTTTGAATTGAACACCAAATTAGCATGCTTATATTCATCATACACTAATTTTTCACTGTTCAGTTTGTAACATAGTGTTATGCACTTGCTTGTCAACATTTGCATTGCTCTGAACTATGCACTTTACACAACCTAATTCTTCCACTTACGTTCAGCGCTACGCACCAGTAGTACCTCCCATGTTTCCTTCACCATCCCGATGCCGAGCTTGCGGGAATATGGCGGGCCCATGTACATACCCCGCATATAACACCTCCTATGGCTCTATCTACCTTTCTAGTAGCTCCTTCACAGAGTTACAGGTATGTATTCTCAGTGGTTTAGCATGAATTGGCATATAGTAAAGTCTTGTTTTTAGTCTTCCTGCTTCTTACATTTGTATCAATTTTCACATGCAGATTGTACCTTGTGAACTTCGTCCAATGATTAACCAGATGTGTCCGCATGAAGGATCTTTCACTATGCATGGCAATGGCAAATTGATGAACACCTACACGGTCTATGAGGTGTATGTCTACAAGACGCAGGCCATCACATATTTGTATGGACATGATTGGAGAAAGTTTGCTTTTGACTACGGTCTGAAGAAGGGCGACGAGCTGAGGATCAGAAACTCAAACGGGCAGATATACGTAACTGCTTACAGAGTTGGAGACACTTCCAAATATATAATATGTAACTTTTTTCTACTCATATCTTTTGATAACTGCATTCTGAGCAGTTGTTCTAAACCATTCCCTCTGTTCTAGCTTGCTGGGTTTAACATGATCAAAGCTGCAGATCCCCTGAGGAACGAGCGGATGTCACAAAGGGCAACCACACAAGACTGCACCGGCTTCCCACTCTCCCGCATCAAGACCGGCTCGTACTGGCTCCGTTTATCGTATCTACCCAGCCCCTACATCAGCATTGGTTCCTAGAGGCCCCATATACTACACATGCCCAGCAGGCTCTGCATCAGCATCGGTTCCTCTAGCTGCACCGTATCGCACTCGCCAATGGGCCTTTCAAGCACCGGTTCCTCTAGAGGCACCGTTTACGCACCTGCCCCCGCTTCCCGATCAGCACCACTGTGTACCAGCCTGTGCTCATGCACCGCCCTGGCCTGATCACCGAGGTCTCACCATTGCCGTGGCCACCCGTGGTGACCAAGACGCATCCAAGGCTATGTTCGTGAGTATATGACAGCATAACTGCTCTTATCTTGATGTCTTCTCTGCTCAAAGTCTCACATGGTTCAGTGCATTGGTGCCATTGACTAATTTTTGGTGGTATCTCTTGCTTTGAATCAGAAATTGCCTAAAAGTATCTCCAAGGATCTCAATGTTGGCCGAAGGGGCAAGATATCCCTCGTCATGGAGAGTGAAGGTCTCACCGTGGAGGGACGGTACTCTGTCAGTCCCACAGATGGCCGCTTGGTTGTTACTTCCAGGTGGAAAAAGTTCATTGACGGTGCCAAACTTCGCATTGGATCAAAGTTGAAGGTCAAGATCTTTTGATGCTGCTGTGACATGCTGGTCATAAAGTTCGGTTGTCTAGTTCTGTTGTCCCATGAGCCCTTAGCAAATGCATTTGTAGTTATACTTATATAAGGTTATCTTATCTGAACTGCTAATTAATTGTATGGGTGGTAAAACTCTGGCAAGCTTTTGCTCTTAGCAAGTATGTATGTATGATCAACTATTATGATAACTAATGTTTGTGTTCATCTTAATTTGCATTTCCCTTTTAGAAAAAAACTTAATTTCTATTTTGGCTGACCTGTTAGAGAACTATCAGATTGAACCCACAACATGATTCATATAGATTCATTACACCGAGCCACATGTCTTGACCTTGCGATACACTACTTCCATTAATTAGTGCAAGAAGGCTTACCTGAGCTGCCTGAACCATGGCAGATTCGAATCCACCTTATCTATCTAGAAATACAACCTTTGCAGAAAGAGGATTTGTAGTATGGGGAGGCTGACATGCGGGACCCATGAGCCAGCAGGCCGCCAACGTTTTAAAGGTGGCAGGAGATCGAAAGAAAAAAGCCAAAAATCAGTTGGTAAACAAATTCAAGAAAAGAAACATTTACCTTTCTGAGAGGATGACATGCGGGACCCATGAGGCACAAAGATCCTCAACTATTTCAAGGCTGCAGGGATCAAAAAAAGGAAATAGCCAGAAATTAATTAGGGTCAAATAACCATCAAAGGAAACTTTATTGTTCATAGAGGATGACATAATTCACTTGCCAGCTGCGCGCCATCGTTTCGGGCAGGGATCAAAAGAAATAGACAACAGCTGAATTAGAAAAAATAAATCCAACAAAGAAAACTTTTATTTTCGAGGATGACATGACCCATGAGCCAGCTCCTCAACGTTTCAAAGTTGCATGAGATTGAAAGAAAAAGTCAAGTGACATAATATCAGGAGCCAAAATAATCCAAGAAAAGAAACTTTATTGTACATAGAGGATGACATGCGGTCCCATTTTAGCAGCGGTCTCAACGTCTCCAAGGCCAGACCGAAAGAAAAATGAAGTAGCCAAAATAAGGGTGAAAAAAAATCCAAGAAAAGAAAGATTTCAATTGGGCTGAGACATCTGGGCCTTCGAACTATACTGCTGGGCCTTTGACTCGTACAATTTCAGCCCACTCCAAAATAGGTCGGATTTTTCTCAAAAAAAAAAACAGAAAGTCCTATGCTTCAAAACATAAAACAAGGAGATTCAACATATAAGTTTGTTTATGTAGATATAAAGATTTAATTTATCCGTTTGCAATAGCTCAGAGTGAAATACAACGTTTATTGTCTGCAAAATAAAATATCACATGTTTCTTGTACGGGGAGGCTGACATCGGGGACCCATGAGCCAGCAGCGGAGTCAACGTTTCAAAGGCGGCAGGATCGAAAATAAAAAAAGCCAAAAATCAGTTGGTAAAAAATACAAGAAAAGAAAACATTTATCGTTCTGAGAGGATGACATGCGGGACCCATGAGGCAGAGCATCCTCAACGTTTCAAAGTCGGCATGAGATCGAAAGAAAAGGCAAGTGACATAATATCAGGAGCCAAAAATAATCCAAGAAAAGAAACTTTATTGTACATAGAGGATGACATGCGTCCCATTTTGTAGCAGCGGTCTCAACGCTTCCTACAAGGCACAGACCAAAAGAAAAATGAGGCAAGAAAGACTTCAACAATTCCAAGGCGGCAGGATCAAAAGAAAAAATAAAGGAAATAGCCGAAATTAATTAGGGGTCAAAATAAATCCACCAAAGGAAACTTTATTGTTCATAGAGGATGACATGTGGGACCGACCTGCCAACAGTGTCCCTCAACGTTTCAAAGGCGGAGGGGATCAAAAGAAAAAGGCAAATAGCCAGAAATTAGGTAAAAAATAACTCCAAGAAAGGAAACTTTATTGTTCGAGAGGATGACATGACCCATGGCCACTCTCAACGTTTCAAAGGCGGCATGAGATCGAAGGAAAAAGGCACCAAATATCGAGCCAAAAATAATCCAAGATTTATTGTACATAGAGGATGACATGTGGGTCCCATTTACAAGCAGCGGTCTCAATGTTTGTAATGCGGCTTGAGATCAAAGAAAAAAGAAAGTAGCTAGTAATTAGGGGGTGAAAAAATCCAAGAAAAGAAAGTTGATGGACATAGAGGATGACATGCGTCCCTTGAACCAACAAATTACTCAACGTTTCAAAGGGGGCAGGGGATCAAAAGAAAAAGGCAAGCCAAAAATCAGAGGGTGAAAAAATCCAACAAAGGAAACTTTATAGCACACAGAGGATGACATGTGGGACCGAGCAGGTACCTCAACGTTTCAAACGTGGCATGAGATCGAAAGAAAAAGTCAAGTTACCAAATATGAGGTGCCAAAAAACTCCAAGAAAAGAAAGTTGATTGCCATGAGGATGACATGCGGAACCCATTTAGCTGCAGCTGTCTCACCGCTTGAGAGGCTGCAGGGGATCGAAGAAAAAGTCAAGTGACCAAATATGAGGTGCCAAAAATAATCCAAAAAATGAAAGTTTTATAGTACATAGAGGATGACATGCGTCCCATTTAGCGCAGCTGTATCATCGTTTGAGAGGCAGCAGGGATCGAAAGAAAAGTCACACAAATATGAGGTGCCAAAAAATCCAAGAAAAGAAAGTTTATAGTACATAGTGGATGGCATGCGTCCCATTTAGCAAACAGCAGATCATCGTTGAGAGGCAAAGTAGATAAAAGAAAAGTCAAGTGACCAAATATGAGGTGCCAAAAATCCAAGAAAAGAAAGTTTATAGACATAGAGGATGACATGCGTCCCATTTAGCAGAGGTATCACCGTTTGAGAGGCAGCAGGTGATCGAAAAGCAAGTGACCAAAATATGAGGTGCCAAAAAAAAATCCAAGAAAAGAAAGTTTTATAGTACATAGAGGATGACATGCGGGTCCCATTTAGTTAGCTGCATCACCGTTTGAGAGGCGCCAGGACTAAAGAAAAGGTAAGTGACCAAATATGAGGTGCTAAAATAATTCAAAAGAAAGTTTTTAAGACATAGAGGATGACATGGGTCCCGCTAGCAGTTAGCTTCACCTGTTTGAGAGGCGCAATAGTGGGATCGAAAGAAAAAGGCAAGTGACCAAATTTGAGGTGCAAAAAAACTCCAAGAAAAGAAAGTTGATTGCACATAGAGGATGACATGTCCCATTTAGCAGCTGGTCTCAACGTTTCCAAGGCGGATCAAAAGAAAAAGGAAGTAGCCAGAAAGGGGGTCAAAAAATCCAAGAATAGAAAGAATTTTGGTTCATAGAGGATGACATGGGACCCACCTGCCAGCAGCTAAATGGCTCGATCGGAGAACGTTGAACGAGATGGCGCGATCTAGAAAACAATGCCAGAGGCTGCCATCTGGCCTACATCCTCGGCGTGCGGATTTGCGTTGACTCGGCCGGCGAACCCGAGATTTCGAGATGCACCACGTCCGGCCACCATACGCGACGTTTTGGCCGCTTTCTCTAGGTGGCCTCAAAAACGAGAAAAAAGTTTTGACATGCACCACGGAGGGACCAAAATCGTCGGCCATGGTACACCAGCAACCACGGCGCGACTTCAACTTCGTCGGCCATGGCAACTTTTCTTGTAGTGGGTGTCCTCATGCAAAATGGAAAACCCGTGGCATACTATAGCGAGAAGTTGGATGGCGCACGCCTCAACTATCCTATATATGACAAGGAACTTTATGCTTTGGTTCGTGTTCTTGAAGTTTGGCAACATTATCTTTGGCCAAGAGAGTTCATTATTCACTCCGACCATGAATCTTTGAAGTATTTGAAAAGTCAACACACTTTGAACAAAAGACATGCAAAATGGGTTGAGTTCATTGAGTCCTTTCCATATGTAATCAAATACAAGAAGGGCAAGGACAATGTCGTTGCGGATGCCCTTTCCCGCAAGCTCACCCTTTTACTCACTCGTTTGGATTTCCATGTGTTGGGTCTTGATGAAATCAAAGAACAATATGCCTCCGATACCTTCTTTGGCCCAATTTTTGCAAAGTGTTCCATTGAAAAGGGCATCGATGATTTCTATTTGCACCAAGGATTCTTGTTTAAGGGCAACAAACTTTGTGTTCCAATGTCCTCGCTTCGCCTTTTGCTCTTACAAGAATCGCATGGTGGTGGTCTCATGGGTCACTTTGGACGAGAGAAGACATATGCCATGCTATCCACTCACTACTATTGGCCAAGAATGTACCGAGACGTGGAACGCCTTTGCCGCCGGTGCACAACATGCTTACAAGCTAAGTCCTCTTCCAATCCATGTGGTCTTTATACACCATTGCCTATTCCTTATGCTCCTTGGTCCGATATAAGCATGGACTTTGTACTAGGATTACCTCGAACTAAATATGGTCATGATTCAATCTTTGTGGTAGTGGATAGATTCTCAAAAATGGCTCATTTCATACCATGTTCCCGAACGGATGATGCTTCACACATTGCCTCCTTGTTTTTTAGGGAAATTGTGAGACTCCACGGTGTACCAAGAAGCATTGTCTCCGACCGAGACGTCAAGTTCATGAGTTATCTTTGGAAGACACTAATGGCCAAGTTCAACGTCAAGCTTTTGTTCTCATCATCATCGCACCCCCAAACCGATGGGCAAACCGAAGTGGTGAACCGAAGCCTCTCCACACTACTACGAGTCCTTGTCAAGAAGAATTTGAAAGCATGGGAAGATTGCATCCCACATGCGGAGTTTGCCTACAACCGCGCCAAGCACTCTACAACAATGAGAAGCCCCTTCATGGTCGTCTACGGGTTCGAACCACCTACGGCGATTGACCTTCTTCCTCTACCGCTACATGAGCAAGTGAACATGGACATCGACAAGCGAGCACAATACATGAAGAAACTCCATGAAGACACAAGGACAACGATCGAGCAACAAGTTCTCCGTCAAGCCACAAGACTAAACTTGAAGAAAAAGGCACGGATCTTCAATGAAGGCGACCTAGTGTGGATACACCTTCGCAAGGACCGCTTCCCTCAAGAAAGAAACTCCAAGCTCAAGCCCCGAGGTGATGGTCCCTTCAAGGTCCTCAAGCGCATCAACGACAACGCCTACGTCGTCGACATACCAACATCCAAGTACTTGGTGAGCAACACATTCAATGTGTCCGACCTTTCACCATATCATGGAGATGAGGAGAACATAGAGTCGAGGACGACTCTTTCCCAAGGGGGGGAGATGATACGGGGTGGCCTATGGACACCGCCGCCTCAAGACCGACAAGCCCTCCTCGTGGTCCAATGACACGAGCTCGAGCCCAAGCACTACGCCAAGAGGTGAATTCGCTCCTCTCACCTATGACTTTGACACCCCCTTGGATGGCTTGCTACTTCATGCAAATACCCTATGTTCAATCAGGTACATCGAACAAGACACAAGCCATGGAGACCAAGAAGTTGGAGAGAGAGCTGGAAACGATGAAGATGGAGCTATACGCCCAGTGCCGGAAATTCCGCTCCAGACCGAACTTCCGCCGATTCCCCAAAATGCCCCCAAGATGCCCTCCAACACACAGAGATCGGATCGAACTTCCCGCGAGGGACCGGAACTTCCGCCTCGTTCCGCCTGTTCCGAAAGTCCGTCAAAACGCCTGGATGTTACACAAGGAAACGGGCAATTCTCTAATCCTGACTGAACTCTGGCCGAACCGTCTGGCCGGAACTTCCGCCTCCAGGGCTCGAACTTTCGACCGGAACTTCCGCCCAAGTCGGCCGGAACTCGCCACCGCTAACTTCACAAAGACTAGTTTTCAAAGTGTAACCCTAACTATTCGCCCTCTACCTATAAATAGCCTAGTTGGCTCAGATCTGAGATTAGACTTGATTTGAAAGAAAACCTGAGCTTAGCTCACCCTTGTGGGAACCCTACCTAGATCTATGATCTTGTATCCCCACCCGGGCTCCTTATCAACTCGTGAAGATCTCTTTGGCGACTTCTACCGATTGTTTGATCTTTTGCTTGCACTTCTACCTTATTTGGTCTTTTGCTTGCACTTCTATCAAGCCTTCCGGTCTTTTCGCCCTTCTAGATCTCCCGAGCTTTGATTTGTCGATCTCTTTGCGGGACTTCTACCGGAAGGTCTTTTCCTGCAATCTCTATCGAGTTGGTGTTTCGAGCCAACGAGGGAAAACTCGAATTGTGTGCGTGTGTGTGCCCCGCGTCTCCCCACGTGTTCATCGTTGCATCCACCTACCCCCACCTTATCCCTTCAAATCAAAGATCTAAGTCTAAGCTGAGTCCTATCAAAGTTATTTAAAAAGGAGCAGGTTGGGTTTCGGCCAGCCATGCATATGGTGGCCGAACCAAACCCTAGAAGGCCTTTCCCCTTCAATACGGACTCTAAAAAGTGGCTGACTTAAATCCTGCGAAAATTACATGGGCCTGGCCCAAAACTAATGGTGTCGCAGCACCATGGACTCATGTGGACGAAATTATGAAGTGGAGAACTCTATATTTCGTCCATGTCTTCATCTCCAATTATGGTGGCTTCAAAGTTCTGAAATCTCCACTCGCAGCGTCCTCTTCAATCCTCACATGTTTGCTGCCATCTCCTCCATGTGTGATCATGCTCCAATGCTTGTCCCTCTCATCCATGCTAGGTCCATCATTCCTAAGAGTAACAAACACATCTGATTTAGGCAACATCATATTCTCATGTATGTGAGGAATAGTTCCAAGAAACGAAAGTACCTGATAGTTAAGTTGTTTGGCACGAGCTCGAGTGATTGGTCCTTGAATTTGTGTGGCTGTAGGTACAACGGTTGTATCAATAGATGGGATGTCCTCATCATGTAGTATCTTAGCGTGTTCTCATCGGACCTGTGAGAATACCAACTTGTTAACCATGATTGTAATATAATCTAGAGTGTTATGACCTGCAATGTTGTACCACTGGAGGATGTGGATGAGGACATCCCTACCTCACTACTACCTCCGTCATTACAAGAAGATGAACCTGCTGTGAAGCTCAAGTCCAATGAAGTCGGATTGGACCAATGACACGAGCTCGTGCGGCTACTTAAACAACAGGTGAACTTGTTCTAAACGATACCTTGATTGATGAGAACTTTATACTACCTAAGTCCTATTACTTATGTATCATCAGGTATGAAGAGGAGACAAGCATCGCACGAGGAGGAGAGGAGCAGCTGGACGTGAAGATGGACGTGGAGCTGGACAAGGAGCTGGACATGAAGATATCTCATGGACGCGCAGAGAGGAGCTGGAGGCGCGAGAGAGAAGATGAAGTCCAGGCCGCCCAAGATCGCCGTACCCGGCCATTTGCCGGGCGCGCCTCTCCTCCCGGTCCAACCGGCGCCCGACCGATCCACCCTGGCCAACCGGCGCCTCGTCGACAACAACCGGATTCGGTTACTACGCGATACTCCCAGCGCCGGTTGCCACCCGGCCCGGTCTGCTTGAACCGACCCGCCTGTCCAGTTCCTGCCGACCCGCCTCCTGCAGCCCGTGTCCGAGCCCGTTCCCGACCAGATCTAACTGGGTCGGATTTCGTAGTTTTTCACTGTGAGTCATCCCGGGCGCCTATATGCCATAGACGCCCTAGCTTCTTGACCATGTTTAAGATAAACCCTAGTTCTTAGTTGTTTGCACCTAGTAGGAAAACCATTATAGGTGGAAATTCCGTGGCGCACTGTCTTCATGCGCTACGTAAATAAAATATTTCGTGGCGCACCATTAAATGCGCCATAAAAACATTGATACGCCGTGGCGCACATGCAAGCACATGCGCCACGTAAGATGGACTCTGTGGGCGCACGAGTAGTGGCCACGTAAAGTCGTGGGACCCACGCGGGTCCACCACCGCACATGGCCGAAGAGTTCTGTGGCGATGGTCCAGCAGTGCGCCATTGAAAGTTAAGCTTCTGTGGCGCACGTTGGTCCATGCGCCACAGAATTTCCTGCGGGGACCACCCCCCGGCTCACGCCACCATGATTCTGTGGCGCATGAGCTCATATGCGCCACAGAAGTTCATGTTTCTGTGGCGCATATCAGCTAATGCGCCACAGAAAGTGAATAGTAGATCTCACTTTTGGAGGCAGCTTTCCCCCTCTTTTCTTCCACCCACCACCCTTTCCATTCTTGTCTTCTCCAACCAGCTCGTGTTCCTCCTCTCTCCCACTCCATTTTGGTCATACTTTTCTCCATTGTTGATAGCTCTAAGCCTATTTTGTGGGCATATTTGTGAGGGGAAGCCACACCAACTTGTAGAGGGGTACTAAAAACCACAATTCTCTTTCCCTCCTCCTCCACTTTCCCTCTTGCATGGTCCATTGTTTTGTCTCCACCACCCCATCCTCTTGCTCCACCATGATGTTGGTAGATTTGTGAGAGGTTGAGTACTATTGGATGCATGTTTTGTGTGTATGGATGTTTTGTAGGTGAAGATTATTATCGCGCTCCCGGACGGTTTGCGGTGGCGAGAAGATGATGTTTATATGTGTTGAGCTTTGTGTTGTGGTTGAATGTTTGCTTGCGAAGAAGCTTATTTGTGTTGTTGGTTTGTGCCGGCGTGTGGTGCATGGATGTTTGCCGAAATGTTGATTCATTTCCATTTCGGCAAATTCTTGCACTAGCCATATGTCCCACTTTTAGGATAGGTCATGTCGAAATTTTCCGGCGATCATGCATGCATGTGTGTTTATGCATGGTGTGTGTGGTTCTAATTAACTCTCTTTTGCTCTATATATGTATGATGCAGTCAACCATGGTCGTCCATATGAGGGAAGGACAAGTGGTTAGATACAAGGTGAACGCGAAGGCCGACATGGTTAGGAACAACATGACCCTGATAAGATGTCCGTGTCGAAAATGCGGACTCCGGCAGTGGATCGACCCTGATTCTGGACAACTGGAGGAACACCTGCTCAGGCGCGGTTTCATGCTCGGCTTCAACGAGGAGCCGGCGGCAAATGTTGGTCATGAAGAAGAGGCCGACATCGGGCGAGAAGACGAAGAGTCTCCCGAACATGGTGTTCATCATGAGGAAGGAGAGGGCGATGAAGGAGATGATGATGCCGGAGGAGATGGTGGTGGAGATGCCGAGAGCAAGCAGACGCCGCTAACGTCGGCCCTGCGGGACCCTCATGTTCAAGAGCTTCTCCTGAAGGACACGGGCAACGCCAAACCTGAAGCCAAGCTGGCGCAAATGGAGGTAGACGGGATGACTCCATTGTATCCAGGGTGCCGGCCCGAGGATACACGCTTGAGTGTAACGCTCGAGTGTCTGGAGATGAAGGCGGAACACAAATGGACCGACAACAGCTTCAGCGATAACATGAAATCCTGGCATGCTCGTCTTCCCAAGGACAACACATTGCCGACAAGTATCGACGAGGCCAAGAAAGTAGTTTGCCCACTCGACCTACCGCACGTAAAGTACCACGCATGCATCAATGATTGTGCACTTTTTCGGAATGAGTACAAGGATAGAACCACATGTCCGGTGTGCGGCCAAGGACGGTACAAGAGAGGGAACAAGAAAGTTCCTCTGAAAGTTGTCTGGTACTTTCCTATCACTCCCCGTCTGCAGCGGTATTTCGTAGATCCTAAGGAAGCAAAGCTCATGCAATGGCACGCGGAAAGGGAGAAGCCCGCAGATGATCCGGAGAAGGGCAAGATCCTGACACACCCTGCAGACGCTAGCCAGTGGAATGCGTTGGACATTGAGTTCGCAGATGAGTTCGGGAGCGAACCGAGGAACATTCGTCTGGGCATGAGCACCGACGGACTCAATCCCTTTGGAAACCAGAGTAGCACGCATAGCACCTGGCCCGTGTTTGTATGGCCATACAACCTCCCCCCTGGCTGTGCACAAAGCAGCGGTACGTACACATGAGTATTCTTATTCAGGGGCCAAAACAACCGGGCGTGGACATGCATCTGTATCTCGGTCTGTTGAAAGAGGAGTTAGCCACGCTGTGGCAGACGCCGGCCCCTACTTGGGACGCGTACAAAAGAGATTATTTCCCTCTCAGAGCCGCATTGCTAACGACAGTGCAGGACTATCCTGGTTACGCATATGTATCGTGCCAGGTGAACCACGGATTCAAGGGATGTGTCAAGTGCATGGATAAGACCCCGCATCTGCAGCTGCCGAAGCCTCCCGGGTCTTGTAAAACTGTGTTCCAAGGGACTCGAATGTGGCTTCGCTTCGATCACCCGTGGAGAAAACGCAAGGATCTGTTCAACGGCGAAGAGGAGCTCGGAAGAGCCCCACGACCGAGGAGCGGCGAAGAAATATCCGAGCTTTTGGAAAATTGGGAAGAGTGCCCCGCGCCGGGAAAGAAGCGACCGCGAGAATCGCCGCTGCTGGGAGTATGGAAAGCGAGGTCTGTTTTCTGGGACCTGCCGTACTGGAAGGTCCTCCACACGCCCCATAGCCTCGATGTCATGCACATCACGAAAAACGTTACCGAGAGCCTACTTGGCACTCTGATGAACATGCCGGAGAGGACCAAGGATGGCCCGAAAGCAAGAACCGACCTGAAATTGCTTGGCCTCAAGAAAGAACTTCAGTACCCCACCGATAGTGATGATGATGATGAACAGACGGAAACGACTCAGGGTCACCACAAAAGGGCTAAGAAGAATGAGGTGGTGGTGCTTAAACCTGCCTGCTTCACTCTGAGCGAGGAGGAGCTCGAGAGGTTTTTCGAGTGCCTCCTAGGAGTAAAAGTTCCTCACGGTTACTCTGGGAAGATAAGCAGATATCTGGACGTAGCGAAGAAGAGGTTTAGCGGGATGAAGTCTCACGACTGTCACGTGCTGATGACACAGATACTTCCCGTTGCGATGCGAGGGATAATGGACGACCACGTCCGCGAGACGCTGTTTGGCCTCTGCAACTTCTTCGACGTCATCTCTAGGAAGTCCATCGGCGTTAAGCAGCTCAACAGGCTACAAGAAGAGATCGTCGAGATACTATGCGAGCTCGAGATTTACTTCCCGCCAGCGTTCTTCGACATCATGGTGCATCTGCTTGTCCATGTAGTGGATGACATCATCCACCTCGGGCCGACATTCCTGCACAACATGATGCCATTCGAAAGGTTGAACGGTGTCATCAAAGGATTCGTTCGCAACAGGGCCCGTCCAGATGGAAGCATAGCCAAGGGCTTTCTCACCTACGAGTGCATCTCCTTCTGCCAGAACTACCTAAGCACCGAGAACGAGGATGTCGGTCTGCCCACCAGGAAGCACGTCGGCAGGCTAGCAGGGTTTGGTCACCGCGAGGGCTACCGCGCAATGCATGTCGGCATCGCTGGTCGACACGCCGACTTTGACAGGGCACACCGAGTCGCGCTACAACACATAGAATTGGTCAGCCCTTGGGTGGATAAGCACAAAAGCTTAATCGAGCAGAAGTTCATCGACCTAGGACGGCCGAGGAAAACAGGGGACGTTACGAAAGAGCACAACTCCACCTTCACGGGGTGGTTCAAGAAAAGGCTACTGGAAAGTCCCGCACCGATGCCTTCTACTGAAGAGCAGAAACTCATATTCTCCCTGTCACAGGGACCCGGGCACAACGTAAGGACCTATCAGTCGTACGACATCAACGGCTATAGATTCTACACCGAGGAAAAGGACAAGAATAGCGAATATCAAAACTCAGGAGTAACTATGCTATCCTACACCGATGACAAGACTGATGTCAAGGAAAGATTCTACGGAAGGATCGAGGAGATTTGGGAACTCGACTACGTTGGAGTGACGATGCCGATGTTCCGTGTGAGATGGGCCAAGAGCGTCGAAAAAGATGGACTATATTTCACCACCATGGTTATACCCGATGCCAAATCGAAGACCCCCTCCGCGAAAAATGAGCCGTGGGTGCTCGCTAGCCAAGTTGACCAATGCTTCTTCATTACCGACCCGTCAAAGCCCAGCCGTGTGGTCGTGAGGAGGGGCAAGAGGAGCATCATCGGAATGGAAGGAGAAGCCGACAAGCAAGACATCGACAAGAACGGCGATCCGAAGATCGAAGAGGAATTTGACAAGTACTTCGACAAGCCTACTACTTATTCGAAAGTAAGAAGGAAGACCACCCTACCGGCTAAAGGTTGCCCGTACACGAGAAGAAATCTCAAGGTGGCCGGGCTAAAGTATTCAACAACCGCGATGAAGAAGGGCAAGAACATTGTCAAGAAACGCTAGCTAGCCACCGATCGGAACCGAGAAGTTCAATTGTGGCTTTTTTTGTGTACTATGTACTTTCGCAAAAACACAAGTGTGTATATGTGTGTGTATGACACAAGCATCCATACATGCATGTGTGTGTGGACACAAACATATATTGTATTTTTTTGAATTATCTATATTAATTAACTTGCATAATTGAACCTTCATTTATTTCTTGGAATAATACACTAGGAATGTATTAAAGGAAATACTATTAAACATTAATAAAAATCACAATGGCTAATGTGGAATGATGCAGATTTACAAATACTGTGGCGTGGCACTAGCCGCCATGCGCCATGTAATCTTTAAATTTTGTGGCGCATGTCGGCTTTGTGCACCACGAAAGTCCACACTTAGCTATATTTCAGAACCCACACGGTTACTCGCGCACCACATTACTTTATGAAAATTCTGGGGCGCACCACAAACTACATGCGCTACGTAATTTCAAGATCTCGTGCGCATGTAGCCGTGGTGCGCCACGACTTTGGCACTTAGCCATATCCCGTCCTCTTCTCGCACGGTCATCTTCCCCACAACCCTAACCCCTCACGCCAACCGCCTCGCGCCGCTCGTGCTCGCTGCGCCCGCCACCACGCCGCTTAGCCGTCGTTCACCACGTCGCCGCTCGCGCCTCGCCGCAGAGGAGAGAGGAGCACCGCCCACCCGCAGGAGGAGCACCGCAGAGGAGGAGCACCCAGAGGAGGAGCAGGCCCGCCGCCCGCACCATCTCTTCCATCACGCCGTCCGCACCATCTCTTCCAAAGACGTCGCCGCCGTAGCGGAAGCTCCTCCCATATCTTCCAGCACCCTCTCCCCTCCCCGGATCCCCATTTTTTGATGAAATGCATAGCCGAATTATTGAGTTTGTTTTGAGAGAATCGACGCTTCATAAAATTTATGGGTAATATTTCATAATTTTGAGCTTTGAATATTGCTCGCATTGCATGCTAAGAGTAAATTTAAATGTGCTTGTTTTGGGGATAGATGCCTACTTTCATACAAATATTGCTCTGCATTGCTACTGTCAAGAGTAAATTTGAATTGCTACTGTTACATGATAAGAAATTTGAATAGGGGCTCTGCTACTCTGCTACAAAGAGTAAATTTGAGTAAGTTCTGAATAAATTAAAACTGAATGAATGAATAAGGGGACTCTGCTTACTGTAATCCACATCGCGCGTTCTTGTCAAATGCACCCACTTGCTGCTCTTAATCAATTGTTTTTGTTTGAGTGTTAATTAGTGAATAGGCACTGCATCATAAAAAATGATAACAGCTGCTAGCAGTAATCTGGCAATGTTTGGTCCTTGGGCACTTGGCAAGTAAAATGAGCTATTTTTAATATACCCTAAAGTGTTATAGTGGAACATAAAGGGAGCCTCTTATAAATGGATGTAATTACTGGCCAGATATGCAGAAAAAATATAATATATGATAAATATGTGTCTGGTATAAATGTATCTGGTGTAGTAAAGAATTTTATCATTTTGGATATGCTACAGTATATTTCTGATATGCTACAGTAGACACATTCTATTCAATAAGGATATACAGTAGGATACAGTAGGTTTTTTCTCATTGCTTAATTGTAATAAGGCCATTTAAATATGTTGGCTATCATTTCTACCAGGGAAAATAAGGCCATTTAATTTGGGTGCATTATATTGGCAGTAGTGGCATGCAGTAGCTAGCTAGACAGTTGGCATGCAATAGTCTTAATTATGCTTGATGAATATTGGCAGTAGTAGCAGTAGCTAGGTAAATTATATATATTTGTATGCTGGTTTAATTAAAAATACTAAGCTGATGCTATTGTCTCTTGAAGCAAGCATGCAGTAGTGGCAGTAGTGGCATAATACTGGAGCATTCACAACATTCAAGAAAATAGCCATTCTTTACAGAAGAAGTTGTTGGTAGTAAGCAAGTAGTAGTAAATTGATGTACAGTGTAGCAGTAGCAAGGTAGAGTGTGGGTATGCTACCAGGGATATAATTCATTTTATGTTATGATCACTTCATTTTAAATGTACAGGCTAAGCATGAAATGTATAGACTTTGCTTATTTTAAATGTACAGTCTTAATTAAGCATGAAGAATTACTACTGTTAGTCATCCTATAAGATATGCTACAGTACACTAAAATGGATATGCTACACAGAGAAGTGTTGACTTGTGCAAAAATGGTTTTATGTAGCTAGGATTTTTCTATATATTTCAGTCAGAGAAGAAATACAATGAGTAAAGCAAGAGGTGTTGTTTTTTATAATTTAAAAATGGTTTTATGTTGCTTGGCTGCAGCTGTTGCAAGGCTCATACAGGAAGTGTTTAAATTCTGTCTAAATGAAGTGTTTAAGTGCTGCAAAAAATAAATAATTTGATGGTTATTTACTTTATTTACAATGTTGTTGGTGTATGCTGGTGTATGCATGCTGGTGTATGCATGCTGGTGTGGTGTTGTTGGTGATGACCTGGTGGTATATATGCTGGTGTATGCTGGTGTGGTGTTGTTGGTGATGGACCTGGTGGTATGGTGTAGTATGCTGGTGTGTGGTGTTGTTGGTAATGGACCTGGTGGTATGGTGTATGCTGGTGGGTGGTGTTGTTGGTGATGGACCTGGTGGTATGCTGGTGTATGATGGTGCATTATATTATGTGAATTGTTGCAGGGACTTCAAATGAGCTGCCCATTTCTCCCGAAACGTTGATTCACTTCCGTTTCGGTTGAGAAATGGGGCTCCTATGTCCAAAAATTAGCAAAGGTCATGCCGAATTTTCCGGCCGACAATTGTACTAATAGATTTCATCCTCTTCTTTATAGAAATTGCAAATATGTCGGCCGACGACAACGTGGCCGGCACTTCTAAGGCCGCCATGACCCTCGAAGAGGAAGCCAGAGCGGCGAACGTCGAGTTCTGGGAATTCGGCCCCTCCCAGCGACAAGAGGAGGAGGAGGTGGACTTGGCGGCGGAGGAAGTCGGAGCTGACCGTCAGATGACTGAAGCCGGGGAGGAGGAGGAGTATGAACCCACCACCGACGGCGGCGACCACACGGGGGGTGACGGCGTCGGGGAGGCTGACGGCAGCGGCAACCCGGCTGCTAAGAAGAAGAAGAAGCCGCGGAAGGATCGGAAGCCGACGGTGCTCGCCAACACCACCAGCGAGATCACATTGGTCTCCGAAAGTGGGCAACCACAGGAGCCGGAGGCTGTTGCCGCTGGGTACGGCATGCAACTCGGGTGCATTGTCCGGGAAAGCATGTCGATCAACACGGTGAATATCCGAGGTGAAGGCAATGAGCATTTGGTCGAGCTCTGCCTTCGGAAGCTTCACCGACGGTACACGTTCCCGGCGCCATACAATAACTTGGAAAGATCCAACCCGGTGAATAAATTGGCCATCACGAAGATGAGCAACGCCCTGAGCAGCTGGAAAAGCCGGGTGAAGGCCAAGATCGACAAAGGTGAAAGCTTTGAGAGTATTAAGAAGGGTGAGCCGATGCTCGATGAAGCAGAGTTCCAGATATTCAAGGAGCGGCTGGATAGCGAGGATGCGAAAGCATGGACGGAGTGGGGTAGACAAATGCATGAGCTCAACTTAGGAGCACATCACCTTGGAAGCGGCGGTTATAGAGGAAAGATTCCCATTTGGGAAAAGGAGGACGAAGAACTTGCACGTGCTGGGAAACCGAACCCATGGTTGAAAATTGCGGACCTGCAGGTGAGGTACTTTGTCCGGGCCCGCTACACTCTGGACAGGAATACAATGGAATTCGTTACCGAGCATGACGACGTGAGGAAGTTCGAGGAAAAGCTGGTAAGGGAATTTACTCGCGCGGTCCATTGCTGCACATATTACATATATGACGTGAATGCAATGCCCTAAATGTGTTCACCCTATCCTTGTCTGCAGAACGAGCAGTTGGCGAAGGCCGATCTCCCCGAGGCCGAATCGTCGTCCCAGGGCTCGACGGAGCCGTGGGACACGCCTTTCAACAGGGCGTTGAATATCCTCAAGGAGAGGCCAGTATCCAAGCCGCCGACGTCGGCTGGACGTGTCTGCGGCTTTGGTACAAGCATGAAGTTTCGCGAGTACTACAAAGAGGAAAGCAGCAAGAAGAGAAGGAGGAGCGCGATGTCAGAAGAGGATAAAGCCGAGGTGGAAGAGCTGAGGAAGAAGGTCTCCATGCTCGAGGAAAAACAGGCAAACTCGATGGACAAAGATGAGGTGGACAAGCTTTTCGAGAAGAAGCTCCGCGATTTCCTGCCCCCTCAGGTCATCGAGGGGATAGCTGCGTGGAATGCGGCCGGTCAGGTGGGGTCGATAAAAGTGCCTAGCGCCGGGGCCAGCAACTCGATCTTCAACGCGTCGCCATCTCCGGATCTGGTTACCCCGCCGCCCACCATCGCCGCGGGGCAGCCGATGGAGTTGGATGAACCGGTGCCCCCCGCTGATCCTGCCGAGGCTACCAAGGCGCAGCCGGCGGCGGTGGTGCTTCATAATGCACCCGAGCCGCAGAAGATTGATAGGCCGGCCGCCACTGTCTCCACATTAGCACAGCTCAACGCCATCACCAAGGTACTTAACTAATTAGTTATTCCATGCCATCTCCTTCATGCGTTTTGATACCCGGCTATCTAATTAATGATGCCCAACATTACTCAGGACACTCCTTGCGTGCTCCTTCACTGCGCGCCCGGCGGCGAGTTGAAGGATGTTGCCACGGGAATGATCATACAACCGAAGAGCACCACGTTGCACACCGTGGCTATGGACGCCAACGTCCTGAAGGTCACTTTGGGTCGGGTGTTGCCGGGGTGCGAAGACATGGACCCCCCAATACAGCCCGAGGGAGCCGACGAGCACCTGACGCTTGAGAACTGCCATGGCTATACCATGGTATGGCCAAAGACCCAGATCCGTCTTGGGGGTCGCTCCACCGGCGCCTCCTCGATCATCCGGCAGCCGATCGTCCGGCCGCCTGCTCGGAGGGCAGCTCCTCCCGTCGTCACCGCCACAACAAGCCGCCACAAGAAACTGCTGGGAGAGTCTCTGCCTCAACCGCCACCGGCGGAGCCTAAAGGCAAGGCCGCTGCACCGCTATCGCCCATCCCATCACCCAACGAAGATGACATCGATGATGATGGGCCGGTAGACGTCGATGCCTACCTCAACACCGGCGCCGACATAGATGATTTGTACATGGCGGGCGCGGATGAAGAAGCATACCGCGCTCGCGACGAACCAGCTGGCCCACCCAAGGGAACCAAACAGCGCCTGGTGTTCCGCGGCTTCTCTCAAGAGACGCCTCCGGCAGCCGATACACAAGAGCCAACCGCCGCAAACATCTTCAGCCCCAATACGCTGATCAACAAGGTCAACGAGCAGTTTGAAGCGTCAGGGGCCGTTGCTCCGAAGAAGCCCCGTAAAAGACCTAGTAAGAACAAGGAGAAGTCTGCGAGCCAGCCACCTCCGACGATCCGTCATCGGGACTCCATGGTACCTCCCAGCAAGGATGGCTTGACCAGAATGCATGAAGCTGGCAAACCAATACTGGGTCCGGAGCTGCAACACCTTGCTTCCGGAGATATGCTGCCTCTGCAGGACAGTATCCTGGTCCTAGAGAGTATCCTTCTTAAGGACAAAGATCCAAATTACCCGGTCTTCACGGTCAAGGTGCCAAGAGATGTGGGCTTCGTCACTGATGCCCCCGCGGATATATTCTTTATAGCGTACGAGGACATCTTCAAGCTATTCCACGCGAGAAGGCTGGACTATAACTTGGTCCGCCTATTCGCGCTCAATCTGGCGATGAAGATCAAGAGAGAGAGTACCCCGGACGTCGCGATAGCGGATCCCTACTACATGCGTGAAAGCCAGTTGAACTTATCAGCGGTGCGGGTACGGGCTTCGTTGTACCTACAGAAGTGCTTCTTGGACAACAAGAGGAAGGACAACATCCTCTTGGCTTACTTTCCCGAGTAAGTACACATCCGCTAGCCCTGTAATAAATTTCTTTTCCATTGCTCATTTCCAACCTCGATCTTGTTCCAAATTTGTGTTGCGCAGAGACACGCACTGCGTACTCATCTCCATTGCCCCGAAGTTTTCTCTTGCCACCTATTTCGACTCGGGGAGTGCGAAAAAGAAGAACTACGCCAGAATAAGGGGTGTGCTAGATGATGCTCTCGAGGGCTACTTCAAAAAGGGAGGCGCCTTCAAAGAAAAGGCGGAATGTTTCAGGGATGATGGTAAACACAAGTTCAAGCACGTGTTCGAGTTCCCCTGTGTCAAGCAGCCGGAAAACAGCACTCTGGACGCCTTCTATGTCATGCATCACCTAAAAGGGTTTGTCCGGGATAGCCAGAACTTGCGTTTACCATCTGCTCTCCGAGGATGGGCCGAAAAGTTGGCGCGGATCAACGATGATGACCTCAGAGAAGACTTCCAGGATACCAGGGTCAAGTTATCACATATCATCATTCAAGACGTCACCACAGGGGGAGGGCCCTTGCACCAGGGTAGAGCGTTATGCAAGAGGGACATCGAGCACCGCCTCAAAGCGCAGGGTGACACGAGGACGTGGATTACAAAAGATCTGTACAAGCCGTTCCCGGAGCCCTGCGAGCCTTGACTTAGTGTGTGATAAACTAGCTATCTTCATCGGTTAGTTTGTATATATATCGATGGACGTGGTCTTTTGTGTGGGTCGTAATTAAACTCTAAGTACTATGTTCATCGGTTTATGTGTATCGGTGGACGTCGTCTTGTGTGTGCGTGTCGCAAACTTATTGTTGCCGTGCTCAACTTTACTATATACTTTGGTCTAATATTTATCAACATATATATATGCATGATGTACTAATATGATATACTAATATGCCCTTGTCAATAGAGATGCCGACGTACGTTGTGTACAAGGGTCGGGTTCCAGGTGTCTACGAGGAGTGGCAGGACTGTCTCGAACAGGTGCACAAGTTCAGCGGGAACAGCTACAAGGGATACGCGACTAGAGAGGAGGCGGTAGCACAGTGGAGGGCACACGTGGGCAAGAAGAAGAACCGGCTGAAGTTCTTGGTCCCCCTCTTACTCACCGCCACCGCGGTTGTACTCTACTTTACTTTAGTCTAGGTGGCCGGTGACGATGCATGTGCATATGAGACGAGATGAACACATGTATGTGTATGCGACGATCAAACACATTTCTACTTGTGTAATTTGGATCTAAATGATGTAATGATGAAGACTTGTGTGTATCATGTCATTTGTGTGTCATTTGTGAGTAATTCTGTTATTTCTGGAATGTGCTATGTATTTCTTGTATATATCTGTATATTTCCTGTGAAATACCACTATATACTGCAGAAATGGAAAAAATTCGAAAATCCAAAAATTAACATTCTGTGGCGCATGAACTGGCAGTGCGCCACAAAAACTTATAAATATTCTGTGGCGCATGGAGAGGTAGTGCGCCACAAAATCTGGCGCCAAATTCTGTGGCGCACTATCAATGGTGCGCCACAGAAGTCTAAGATTCTGTGGCGCACTGAACAGCGTGCGCCACAGAATTCCAAACTTCTGTGGCGCACCCGCTGCTGCGCCACAGAATTCTAATACTAGTCGCGTGGCAACCGTGGCGATCGCCGCGCCACAAAGAAGCCAAAACGGTGCGCTAGCTTTTTCCACTAGGGTTGCTATGCAAAACTATTGAATACCACTCTCCAATTCGCATCGATCTGGAGTTTTATGCTACTGAAAGTTTGTGTGTGATCTAATATTCCATTGGGGATTAGAAGATTGCAATTTACCGCTTCGTGGTCGGCGGCTACGTGCGCAAGTGTGTGGAGTTGTGAATATCTTGCAGGGTTGAGATCTGTTGCATTGGCTACAGGAATCAATCGAGAGACTTCGTCGGCGTCATACAAGTTATCTACACCATATCATCGATTCCCTCCGCTGCATACATCATCGTGTTCATCACCACCGTCGCTTACTGAGAAGATCGGGCAACCCCTTATCATCTTGGTATCAGATTTCAGCGTTTCCTCGGTAAGCCATCCACAATCCACCCCATAGTTGAGTTGTGAGTGTTTTCCTATCCAGAAAAAGCCAAAAAAAGTTAGGGTTAGGGTTTGCCATAGCCTTAGATTGCACTAATTTCGAGTTTTAGTTGCTTTTCGTAGTTGTTTTTGCGTAACTTTATCTTTCTTCTAGTAGAATTGTTAGGGTTTGTGTCTCTACATCATCTAGTTTTATCTTTTAGTGTCAGTTTTTGTTACTCCGAGTCCCCATAGCTTACAGTGTGTTTGTCCAAACCATAGACACAGCCTATCGATATACGTGACTAGGAACTTCCCCAGAAGAGACTAGTTTTACCGCTCGACAGGCTGCTCATTAGGGTTTTGGTGCTTTGCATATCTTGTTGGCCGTGTTATCAAGGAGTTGAGTCATAAAATCAAAAAAAAAGAGAAAATAGAAAAGAAGCAAAAGAGCTACATAGCTGCGTGTGTTACAAAAAGAAAAATACAAAAAGAAAAGTGAAGTGCTAGTTGAATCAAGTGAAAGGCCTAAGTTTTCTTTACTGCACCTGTAGTTGAGCAATCTTGTGCCTGTCTCGTTGAGCTTTGCTAGTGTCTCTCGAGTGCATTGCAACCTTTTCATCCATATAGTTGCATTGCCACATTTATCGCCTTGTGTGAGTATCTTTGGTTGTCTACGGTCAGCGCTAGAGCTTGTTATTGGTGCAAATAGGTAGCCTACCTACAGCCCCACATATATCCTGCTTAGTCGTGTGATTGTTCTTATACCCTTGATATTCGCTTCGCTACATCCGTGCACTAGTCCGTCAATCCAAGTTGGTAAGCAATACTAATTCACTTTGGAGCGGTAAGATTCACCTTTCTTATCAGTTTTGAGTGAGTTGTGAGAGTACCACCAAAGATTTTTGTTTAGTGCACTAACCTACTAATCATGTCTTCTTCTGAGTTTGACGTGATGCAGAAAAAGGATCCGTCCACGCCGGTTACTTGGATGGAATATGAGGCACTTCGTGATCATCTAACACGTGAACTTCGTGTTACTACGGAGACATTTGATACTGAAATTCAGGGTGTCAACTTGAAGGTCGATGAGGCTACTACGGCTATTAACACCGTTCAAACATCGATGACGACTCTTCAAGCATCTATGAATACTTTGACTCAAGCCGTCCATGACATCCGTACTATGGTACAACAACAACCACAACAACCACTTGATGAAGATGGCAGTGTCAATGGTGATAATGCGGATGCTGCTGCTCAAGGCCTTGGACGTGGTCGTGGTCTTCCACGTGAAGTCAATCGCGGTTTTGTTGAAATTGGAGCCCGTCGTGTTCCTCAACAACAAGACGATGGTTTGGGTAAGCCCAAGTTCTCAATTCCCAGATTTGAAGGTACTACTGATGTTGAAGAATATCTTACATGGGAGCTGAAAATTGAGAGATTATGGAGATTACATGACTATACTGAAGATAGGAAGATCAAACTTGCTTCCTCTGAATTTGATGGCTACGCATTGCGTTGGTGGGATGGACTTGTTCGTGCTCGAGAAGAAGATGGTGAGCTGCCTATTATCACATGGCGTACTATGAAGGCGGCAATGCGAGCTCGTTTTGTTCCTACTAATTACTTGCGTTCTGTGTTTGATAAGTTGACCCAATTGAAGCAAGGTGTTTGACAGTTGATGCTTATTACATGGAGATGGAGATGCTTATGCAGCGTGCCCGTGTCCGTGAGTCTTTGAGATGACACTACATCGATTTCTCAATGGTCTCAAGTTTAATATCAAAGGCATTGTGCGTCATCACAGCTATACTACAATGAATGAGCTACTACATCATGCAAGAGAAGCTGAGTCACAGTTGGCTGAAGAAGCGCAACAGAGGGGCCGTGCTACAGGCGCAGGGCGCTACACGCCTAGGCCGCCACCCTCCACGGCGCCATCTACGCGTCCTACGGATGTTCCTTCTTCGTCTAGCAAGCCGGTGTCCAATGTGTCCAACACAAAGAGGCCCGTCCCTGCAGCAAGTGGAACTGGTTCTAGTATGTCTACAGCGCGCAACCGTGATATGCTTTGTCATACATGTGGTGGCAAGGGTCACTTCAAGAAGGATTGTCCTAACCGCAAAGTTATGATCATTAATGAGGACAATGAATATGAAACTGGAGATGATGCTGATCCGGATGCTCCGGAAGATGATGATTATGACAACGATAGTTTTGATGCTTATCCTTCAGAAGCTCAAACTATAGTTGTTTCACAGCGTGTTCTCAATGTGCAGCCTAGTGCATCTACGCAGCGCTGCAATTTGTTCCAAACAAAGGCACTTGTTGGTCCTGATAAAGCTTGCAAGGTTATTATTGATGGCGGAAGTTGTCGCAATTTAGCAAGCAAAGAGTTATGTGCCAAGCTGAAACTGAAGTATCTACCGCACCCGCATCCATATTATATTCAGTGGTTGAGCAATAATGGTGAGATGAAGGTGAGCCACATGGTGCGTGTTGATTTTGAGATTGGACCGTATAAGGATTCCATTGATTTTGATGTGGTTCCTATGACGGTGTGTCACCTATTGTTGGGCCGGCCATGGCTCTATGACCGTTCTGTGCAACACAATGGCCGCGCCAATACATATCACTTGGAGTTCAAGGGCAAGAAAATCAACTTACAGCCTATGTCACCACAACAAATTGTCAATGAGTCTCGTTAGAAGATTGAAGTAAACTTGGAGGATGCACCTTTAGATAGGCGAGAAAATTGTAATATTGTGGGTGATATAACGAAAAGTGAGCGAGTGCATTCCTTAGTTTCATTAGCCACCAAAGAAGACATGAGAGAATTTAGTGAGGATCCTACGGCCATGCCTCTTGTGCTTTTGTACAGGGGTACGGTTTTGGTTTCTAACCCCTCTTCCTCTTGGTGTTTCTAATGTTTTGCAGGAATTTGGCGACGTGTTTCCGGAGGAGGTACCCGCAGGACTACCACCATTGCGAGGTATTGAGCATCAAATTGACTTGATTCCCGGAGCTTCGCTGCCCAATAGGGCGCCATATCGCACTAATCCCGAAGAGACGAAGGAGATACAGAAGCAAGTACAAGCGCTACTCGACAAAGGTTATATCCGCATAAGCCTTAGTCCTTGTGCTGTTCCTGTTATTCTAGTTCCTAAGAAAGATGGTACTTGGCGCATGTGTGTAGATTGTAGAGCGATAAACAACATTACTATTCGATATCGTCATCCTATTCCCCGTTTAGAGGATATGCTAGATGAATTGAGTGGTGTTGTTGTTTTCTCTAAAATTGATGATACCATATGATGAGATCTGAGATCTAGGGATTGGCCCGATCTCGCGATTTGACCCAAGATCCAAGGGGAAGAGGTGGGAGACGCGAGGAACACGAGGACACGAAGAACACCGGTACTCACGCACGCACACCAACCCGATACACCCGATACTTACCCTCGTGACTCGGTAGATCACGCCAATAGAATCTCCAAGGAAGAGGCACGCGGCAGAATTCCCGGAGAGAGATTGGTGTTGGAGAAAGGGGATTGGTGAGGGAGAGAGAGTGCCTTGCACTAGAATCTCACTCAACAATTCACAAATCAACAACAAGAGTGCCTTGATTACAGAGGGATGCTTATCCAAGATGGATGCTAACCCTAGGGAGACTAAGCTCAAAGTTGGTTTAAGCTCAAAATTATGTCTAAGGGGTAAAGGAGGGGTCCTGGGTTTTATATAGGCATACATGGCCAGAAGGCGAACAGGTACGCAAACAGGATAACTTAAGCAGCTTGGTGGGGAAATCCCGACGGGACCGGGCTGGGTCCGGCTGATCGGGCTCGGCGCCGCTGTCCTGTTGGCGGCCGGTCAGCGGCCCGGCGCCGGAGTGGTCCGGTCAGTGCCACACCTGGCGCCGCCAACCGGAAACGTCGAAGTCCTGTCCGGTTGGCGCCTGACACGCCCGGCTGGCGACCGCTGACCGGCCTGGGGGCCGGATGCTCCGTTCAGGGGCCGGCTCGACCGGGTCCTTGGCCGGCCAGCGTCTCTTCCTTCTTCGAGCTCTTCGGTTTTCTTTCTGTCCAGCTTCTGGGCATCTTCTCGACCAGCTGCTCCTCTCCTTCCCTGACCATGGCGTATCATCCTCTCCGGGGTCTTGATGCTCCACGTACCTAATAACACAAAGTGTTTCGCATGAGGTAGCATTCCATCCAATGGGGTATCGAGATCGAGGGTAGTGAGGAGCGGTTCACCTTGTCATGTATCGCTTTAGCTCGAGCCCGTGTCATTGGTCCACTTGGGGGACTTGTTGGTCTTGATGTAGTGTCGTTGGCGAGCGGGGCTACATCATCTCCCCCCTGGGAGAGAGTCGTCCTCGACTCTTGTTCCTCCTCATCTCCATGATGTGGGGATAGATCCGAGATGTTGAAAGTGTTGCTCACCAAGTACTTGGATGTCGGTATGTCGATGACGTAGGCATTGTTGTTGATGCGCTTGAGTACCTTGAAAGGCCCATCTCCTCTTGGCTTGAGCTTGGAGTTGCGTTCTTGAGGGAACCGTTCTTTCCTTAGGTGAACCCAAACGAGGTCTCCTTCTTCAAACACTCGTTCTTTCTTCTTGGCGTTGAGGCGGGTAGCTTGGCGAAGGACATGGTCTTGTATGGTTGCTCTTGTTTCTTCATGTAGTTTCTTCATGGCGGTGGTGCGCTTGTCGAAGTCCATGTTCGTCCTTTGATGAAGAGGTAGTGGGAGGATGTCGAGTGCCGTTGGAGGTTCGAATCCATAGACGATCATGAAGGGACTCCGTAATGTTGTGGAGTGTTTGGCTCTATTGTAGGCGAACTCCGCGTGGGGGAGGCAATCTTCCCATGACTTCAAGTTTTTCTTCACAAGTGTGCGGAGGAGTGTTGAGAGGCTTCGATTGACCACTTCGGTTTGTCCATCGGTTTGAGGGTGCGAGGACGATGAGAATAAGAGCTTCACTCCAAACTTTGCCATGAGCGACTTCCATAGATAACTCATGAACTTGACGTCTCGATCCGACACAATGCTTGCCGGTATTCCGTGTAGGCGAACCACTTCCCTGAAAAACAATGAAGCAATGTGTGAAGCATCATCGCTCTTATGACATGGTATGAAATGAGCCATTTTTGAGAACCTATCCACTACCACAAAGATTGAATCATGCCCATGCTTTGTTCTTGGTAAGCCTAACACAAAGTCCATGCTTATATCCGACCAAGGTGCATATGGAATGGGTAAAGGTATGTAAAGACCATGGGGATTGGATGTCGACTTAGCTTGTAAGCATGTGGTGCAACGGTTGCAAAGGCGCTCCACGTCTCGCTTCATGCGTGGCCAATAATAGTGTGTGGATAGCATCGAGAGAGTCTTGTCGCGTCCAAAATGACCCATGAGACCACCTCCATGTGACTCTTGCAAAAGCAACTTACGAAGAGAAGACTCGGGTATGCAAACTTTGTTAGCTTTAAACAAGTAGCCATCATGCAAATAGAAATCATCAAATCCTCGGTCAACGGAACACTTTGCAAAGATTGGTCCAAAGAAAGAGTCGGAAGGGTAAAGTTCTTTGATCTCCTCAAGACCCAAAATGTGAAACTCCAAGCGGGTGAGTAGAAGAGTATTCTTGCGGGAAAGTGCATCCGCAACCACATTTTCCTTGCCCTTTTTGTATTTGATAACATAAGGGAAGGACTCTATGAACTCAACCCACTTAGCATGTCTCTTGTTTAAATTGTGTTGACTTTTCAAATACTTCAAGGACTCATGATCCGAATGGATAACAAACTCTTTTGGCCAAAGGTAATGTTGCCAAACTTCAAGAACACGAACCAAAGCATAAAGCTCCTTGTCATATATAGGATAGTTGAGGCGTGCGCCATCCAACTTCTCGCTATAGTATGCCACGGGTTTTCCATTTTGCATGAGGACACCGCCAATTCCAAGGCCACTCGCATCACATTCTATCTCAAATGTTTTAGCAAAATCGGGAAGAACAAGTAGTGGTGCCTCGGTGAGTCTCTTTTTCAATTCATCAAAAGCGTTTTGTTGTGCTTTGCCCCAAACAAACGGAACATTCTTTTTAGTAAGCTCATTTAAAGGGCAAGCGATGGTGCTAAAATCTTTTACAAAGCGGCGGTAGAAACCGGCGAGTCCATGAAAACTCCGAACTTGACCAACATTTGTGGGAGTGGGCCAATTGTGGATGGCCTCAATCTTGGAAGAATCAACTTCAATCCCGTTGGCGGAAACCACAAAACCAAGAAAAACCAATTTGTTTTGAGCAAAGTTGCATTTTGGGAGGTTGGCAAAGAGCTTCTCGTGGCGCAATATGCACAAGACTTCTCTCACATGTTGAACATGGTCCTCGAGAGTTTTGCTATAGATGAGAATGTCATCAAAGTAAACAACCACGCTCTTGCCAATGAGTGGTCTCAAGATGTGATTCATAAGACGCATGAAAGTCGAAGGAGCATTTGAAAGACCAAATGGCATGACGAGCCATTCATATAGACCAAGCTTGGTCTTGAATGCCGTCTTCCATTCATCACCAATTGCCATGCGAATTTGGTGGTAGCCACTACGCAAATCAATCTTAGAGAAAATTGTGGCACCACTCAATTCATCAAGCATGTCGTCTAAACGCGGAATGGGATGGCGATAACGGACGGTAATGGCATTGATGGGGCGACAATCCATACACATCCGTTGCGTCTCATCCGGTTTAGGAACAAGAATCACGGGAACGGCACAAGGGCTAAGGCTTTCTCGAACGTACCCTTTGGCGAGGAGGTCTTGTATTTGGCGTTGAATCTCCTTGGTGTCTTCGGGGTTGGTGCGGTAGGCGGCACGGTTTGGTAGGGGAGCGCCGGGTATGAGGTCGATGCGGTGCTCGATACCCCGAAGCGGTGGTAGTCCATGAGGTAGCTCGTCGGGGAAGACGTCTTGGAACTCCTTCAAAAGAGACAACAAAGACGAAGGAATGTTGGTTAAGTCGTTAGTCTTCGACAAGAGGCCCTTGCAAATGAGCACGTAGTGTATGGTGGTGGATGGGTTGTCTTTCACTTCTCTCCACTCGCTTTTTGTGGCTAAGAGGACACTCTTTCTCTCACTCATATGTGGTTGGTGGCGCTCACTCTCCTTTTGGTGGGTCGCTCCCTCTCCTCTCAACTCACTATGGTGGGTGTGGTGTTGTGCCCTCGCTAAAGCCTTCGCATTGTCGGCGATGATTTGGCTAGGAGTCATTGGGCGAAGCTCAAACTTCTTGTCCTTGACCTTGAAGGTGTATGCATTGGAATAACCATCATGTATGGCCTTCTTGTCAAATTGCCATGGGCGGCCAAGCAACATGTGGCACACGGTCATGGGCACCACGTCGCACTCAACGGTGTCTTCATAGGGGCCTATCTTGAAGTTGACGGTGACGGTGTGTTGTATCTTGACATTGCCCTTGTCACTCAACCATTGGACATGGTATGGATGAGGATGCTTGCGAAGCGTGAGGTTGAGCTTCTCGCATAACTCGGTGCTTGCCAAGTTGTGGCAACTCCCACCGTCGATGATGACCTTGATTGACTTGCCACCAATGCCGGCACGAGTTTGGAAGATGTTGCATCTTTGGTCTTCCATAGCTTGGGGTTGAGTGGTGAGCACTCTTGTGACCACAAGTGAGGGGCTTGGGTCGTGTGTGCATAAGAGAGGGTCTTCTCCACTTTCTTCATCATACTCTTCCTCATTAGCAACGGCGGCTTGCACGAGGGCTTCATATTCGCCCTCACTTAGCGTCTCTATGTCACCATTCTCCATAGTGATCATAACCTTGGTGTTCTTGCACTCGAAGGACTTGTGGCCTTGGGTGCCACACTTGAAGCAAGTGACATTGGAGGGTCCCGTAGAGGCCTTAGAGGAGGCGGTGGAGGACACCGTTTGCTTCATGCGACTTTGGATAGAAGGTTGCTTGGAAGGTGTAGAGGATGCGGTTGGCTTGACACTTGTTGTGGGAGTTGTTGTAGCAAGTTTGGAGGCGAAGTATTGCTTGGACTTTGAGTACTTGATGTCCTCATTCACTTGACGCTCGGCCTTGGAAGCTTGGTGAACCAACTCAACCATGTTGGAGTATTGTTGGAACTCCACAATCCTCTTGATGGGGTAGTTGAGGCCATTGAAGAACCTAGCGATGGTTTGGTTCTCGGACTCTTGGATGTTTGCTCGCATCATAGTTAACTCCATTTCCTTGAAGAACTCTTCGACGGTCTTGGTGCCTTGCTTCAACTTTTGTAGCTTGTTGAAGAGATCGGTCTTGTAGTGTTGTGGAACAAAGCGAGCTTGCATCTCCTCCTTCATGTCTTCCCAAGTATCAATTGGAGGATCACCCTTTTCTTCCCTTAGAGTGACAACTTGTTCCCACCAAGTGTTGGCATAATCTTCAAACTCGAGGGAGGCCATGGCTACTTTCTTGGCACCGGAGTAGTTGTGGATGCGGAAGATCTTGTCAACCTTGAGTGCCCATGAGAGGTAGGCCTCGGCATCGTCTTCACCCTTGAACTTGGGCATGTTGAACTTGAGCTTCCCATACATGTTCTCTTCATCTTCCAAGTTTCGGCGGCGAGGACGGATGCCTTCATCCCTTGCGGCTTGAGGTGGTAGAGGAGGTCTTCCACGGCCAACCATAGCATTGGGTTGGCGGTGGAGGTGAACACTAGCTTCACTTGGCTCACGTTGATGATGTTGTTGCGGGTCTTGACGAGGTTGTTGGCGTTGTCCAATGATGGCCCTCTCATCTTGATCATGTTGTGGTTGTCCTCGGCCCCTTTGGTCATGGCGAGGATGATTGCGGAGATCACGCCTTGGTGGATCTTGATGACCTTGGTCTTGAGCATCCACATGGGCTTGACGATGAGGTGCCGGGTCCATGTTGTGGAGGACGTTGTCGTGGGGTTGGTCGTCATGCCCATGATGGGCATGGCGAGCCGCTTGATGACGATCTTGGTGAAGAGCTTGTTCTTGTTGAGGACGTTCATGAGGACGAGCATGGCGATGGAACTCTCCGCGCCTTGAGTTTGAGCGAGAATCTTCATGACGAGCGTGCGGTCGACGAGAGCGATGATGATCTCCATGCCTTGAGTCGGAGCTTGAGGACGAATGGCGATCATGGGAGTAGTCATCGTGTGAGGAGGTTGATGACGATGAGGAAGTAGAGCGATGTCGATGTCGGCGACCCAAGTTGGTGATGGCGCGCTCGAGGCTATCCATGCGCCTCTCCATGTTTGCATCATTGGCCGTCACTTGGTCATGCAAGTTGTCCGTAGCTTCACGAAGAAGATTCATATCTTGGTTCACTTGGCCGAAGTTGTGAGCCACTTCTTCATATTGCTCGTCGATGCGTGTCTCGAACAAGTTGAGTTGGTCCTTGAACTCTTGGCGTTGCACCCATAGGTTGTGTTGGGTGGCCAACCTTTCGGAGGTGCGTAGGACCTCATCCTCCTTTGCTTGGTCTCCGTGCCTATCCATGATAACAAGACAAGAACTATGTGGTGGATGTTAGTGGAAGGAGACTACCTCGCACTCTTACCTTGGTAAGATAGTATTGAGGCAATCAACCAAGCCCAAAGTAAGACCAAGTGTATCGGGACACACACAAAGGCACACGCAAAAGCTAGCAAATATGGTGTTAGGTGTGGATGGTGGAAAGCCAAAAGACGAAATCCAAAATCGAGTATGTTGTTAAGAGTGGGTAAGGTCCAAAAATCAAGTGTCAAAGTGGCGATCACTATAAACACGGAAAAATGTGGAACTCACACACGAGATGAGCGGGGTTAGTGCAACCAAGGAACGAGCGGAAAAAGGAAAAACCCCTAAGCAAGGGTGCTCAATGTCACACTAACGCAAGAAGAGGTCGAAGCTAGGTTGCATAGAGTAGAAACACCAAGATTCGCACGAGGTCTCTCTTCTCTATCTCTCTTGCTTGCTTAAAAGCTTTTCACTCTTTTTGTATCGGTGGCACTTTGCACTTTGCTTTTCTCTTTTTTTTTTCACTAGCACACTATGCTCTTACTCTTTTGCTTGCCACTCACGAGCTCCACTTATGAGCTTTACTCACACAACGCACACCCTCACGGTCGGGACCTCGTGCGATGTTTCGCAACACTCGAAAGCTTCGCTCGTGGGATAGATCGCAAAAAGAAGAGGGCTACAAGGGTTACTGCAAGTTATACCTGCGATGGTGGAGATGATGGTGGTGGTGGTGGTCGGCGGTGGTGTTAGTCGATGTCGAAGACGGGAGCCCGGTCGGTGGTCCGGTTGACCGGAGCTGGCGCCGGCGTGTCCGGTCTGGCGGCCGGTCGGACCGGTCTCTGGGCCGGCTTGTCCGGTTGGCGACCGGTTGGCGGCTGTCGCGCCGGACGGTCCGGTCTGGGGGCCGGTTGACCGGGTTCGAAACCGGGTTTCACGATTCTCTCTCTTGTTCTTCCCCAAACCAAAACCAAAAGATCAAATCGACGGGAAACGATGGAATTGGAGGCTAAAAGTTGGGGGAATAGTAGATCAAGCACAAAGACACCAAATCCACGGATCAAAACCACTCAAAACTCAACCAAATCACAGATCGGTCCAAAGGCAATTTGGGGCTATTTTTTGGAAAATTTTCTAGAAACAAAATCGGGTGGGTGGAGGGTCAAAATCGCGGTAACCAAAGGCTGCTGATACCATATGATGAGATCTGAGATCTAGGGATTGGCCCGATCTCGCGATTTGACCCAAGATCCAAGGGGAAGAGGTGGGAGAGCGCGAGGAACACGAGGAACACGAAGAACACCGGTACTCACGCACGCACACCAACCCGATACACCCGATACTTACCCTCGTGACTCGGTAGATCACGCCAATAGAATCTCCAAGGAAGAGGCACGCGGCAGAATTCCCGGAGAGAGATTGGTGTTGGAGAAAGGGGATTGGTGAGGGAGAGAGAGTGACTTGCACTAGAATCTCACTCAACAATTCACAAATCAACAACAAGAGTGCCTTGATTACAGAGGGATGCTTATCCAAGATGGATGCTAACCCTAGGGAGACTAAGCTCAAAGTTGGTTTAAGCTCAAAATTATGTCTAAGGTGTAAAGGAGGGGTCCTGGGTCCTTATATAGGCATACATGGGCAGCAAGGCGACAGGTACGCAAACAGATAACTGGCGCTTGGTGGGGAAATCCCGACGGATCCGTTGGCGGCCGGTCAAAGCCGGTTCGGGCGCGTGAGGGTCCTGTCGGTCGCCGACGGCCGCCAACCGAAACGTCGCAAGTCCGGTCCGGTTGGCGCCCGGTACGACGCCCCGGACGACGCCCGGCTGGCGACCGGTTGACGGCTCGGGGGCCGGATGTCTCGGCCTGGGGGGCCGGTTGACTGGGTCCTTGGCCGCCAGCGTCTCTTCCTTCTTTCGAGCTCTTCGGTTGTCTTCGGGTCCACTGGCATCTTCTCGACCAGCTGCTTCCTCTCCTTCCCTTGACCATGGCGTATCATCCTCTCCGGGGTCTTGATGCTCCACGTACCTAATAACACAAAGTGTTTCGGCATGAGGTAGCATTCCATCCAATGGGGTATCGAGATCGAGGGTAGCGAGGAGCGAGTTCACCTTGTCATGTATCGCTTTAGCTCGAGCCCGTGTTGGTCCACTTGGGGGACTTGTTGGTCTTGATGTAGTGTCGTTGGCTAGCGGTGATTTACGTAGTGGTTATCATCAAATTAGGATGAAAGAAGGGGATGAGTGGAAAACAACCTTTAAAACAAAATTTGGTTTATATGAGTGGTTAGTAATGCCTTTTGGGTTAACTAATGCACCTAGTACTTTCATGAGACTGATGAACCATGTTTTGCGTGATCATGATTTTGCTGAACCATATCGCCTATGTGCTCTTGGTAAAGCATGGGAAAAATATCACATACATGATGGGTTCTTGTTTAGAGCTAACAAACTATGTGTTCCAGAATCGTCTGTGCGTTTGCTCTTATTGCAGGAATCACATGCTGGAGGTTTGATGGGTCACTTTGGGCGTGAGAAGACGCTACTCATGCTAGCTGACCACTTTTATTGGCCAAAGATGAGGCGGGACGTGGATAGATATGTGAAGAGATGCATTACTTGCAACAAGTCCAAGTCCAAGCTGAAGCCTCACGGTTTGTATACTCCTTTACCGGCACCACCTTGGGAGGATATTAGTATGGATTTTGTGTTGGGTTTGCCGCGTACTAAGAGAGGCCATGATTCTATATTTGTGGTAGTGGATAGATTTTCCAAGATGTCACACTTTATTGCCTGCCACAAGAGCGACGATGCGTCGCATATTGCTAACCTGTTTTTCAGGGAGATTGTACGTTTACATGGAGTCCCGAAGACTATTGTTTCTGATCGTGACGTGAAGTTTATGAGCTACTTTTGGAAGACGCTTTGGAGAAAGCTGGGGACGAAGCTGCTGTTCAGCACTACTTGTCATCCCCAAACTGATGGTCAAACTGAAGTGGTGAATAGAACCTTGTCACAACTGTTGAGATCCATGATCAAGAAGAACCTGAAGGAGTGGGAAGAGTGTTTGCCGCATGTGGAGTTTGCTTACAACAGGGCGGTACATTCTACCACGGAGCTGTGTCCTTTTGAGGTGGTGTATGGTTTCAAACCCATTACTCCACTTGACTTGTTGCCTTTGCCCATACATGAGAGAGTTAATATGGAGGCATCCAAGAGGGCAGATTTTGTGAAGAAAATTCATGTGAAGACTAAAGAGTTGATCGAGAAGAAAGGCAAGAGCAATGCTGCAAGGAAGAACAAGAAGCGCAAGGAGATGTTGTTCAAGCCTGGTGATATGGTCTGGGTACATTTTCGCAAGGATAGGTTCCCGAAGCTGAGGAAGTCTAAGTTGAAGCCTCGTGGTGCTGGTCCTTACAAAGTGCTTGCCAAGATCAATGATAATGCATACTCGATAGATCTTCCAGAGGATGAGTTTGGTGTCAGTAATTCTTTCAATGTTGCTGATTTGACACCATATGACGGAGAAGACCTTGGAGCGTCGAGGTCGACGCCTTTTGAAGGGGGGGGGGAGATGATGAGGACATCCCTACCTCACTACTACCTCCGTCATTACCAACTGAAGATGAAGCTGTGAAGCTCAAGTCCAATGAAGTCAGGATTGGACCAATGACACGAGCTCGTGCGAAGCTACTTAAACAACAGGTGAACTTGTTCCTAAACGATACCTTGATTGATGAGAACTTTATACTACCTAAGTCCTATTACTTATGTATCATCAGGTATGAAGAGGAGACAAGCATCGCACGAGGAGGAGAGGAGCAGCTGGACGTGAAGATGGACGTGGAGCTGGACAAGGAGCTGGACATGAAGATATCTCATGGACGCGTGAGGGAGGAGCGGGAGGCATGCGCGAGAGGAGAAGGTGAGTCCAGTCGCCCAAAGACCCGTTAGACCGGCCGTCGCCGACGCCTGGCCTCCTCCGCCTGGTCCAACCCGGCGCCTCGATCGGATCCACCCCGGCGTCAACCGGGCGCCCTGATGACAACAACCGACGGGTTATCTGCTGACATCTTCCGCCTTGCCACCCGGTCCCCGCACTACTAGGAATTTGCTTACCGCCGCGCACCGAATTTGCTACCACCGGACGTTTAATTCGCCGCGATCACCTCGTGGGTACGGCTACCGGCGTTTGCAAACCGCCGGGTAACTCGATTAGCGCCGGCGCCTCTGCCCTAATCATGGCGGTATGATTTCGGATTTAAAAATCTGGTCATGCACACGGCCATGCTGAGCGCAACGTCGTGGATGTTCCCGACGAGTTGCAGTGTCACCCGCATCGGCGGTGCAGGTCGTGGACCCTGCTTCGCCTCCCTGACGGCGTCAGTCGCTTTCTCCTGGGGCGTGAACGCGGGCGCGGCCGCCAGCCCCGCCACTTCGGCATCACCGGCAAAGACCTTCCAGTCAAGGAACGCGGGCGCGGCCGCCGGCCCCGTTACCGGCATCCTCCGCAGCGAGCCGAGGAGGAAGGAGGCGAGGGAGTAGGGCGCAGGGCGAGGGCATCCAGGCGGGACGCGCCTCCAGCGCCTGCCGCCGAGGTAGCCGAGCAGCGGGCACGGTCGTGAAGGAGAAGGGCCGCGAGCGCGGAGTTTCAAGAGCGCGACGAGGCTCCGGGCTGAGGTCGGCGCCGAGGAAGGCTCCGGGGGAGGTTGTCGTCGCCGATGTGCTTTGGTCGATGCGCTTTGGTCTTGATTCGGTTTTCGTGTTGCTCGATCTAAATCGTGGGGATGGCCGGATGAGGTCGGGGATGAGATAAATGAGAGGAGACGGAAGCAGTTGGCATGTGCGTGTTGTGGTCCCTCACCAGTATGTGGATGGCAGCCACGTGATTTTAATTTTGGCCCAAAATATCCATAACAGGTCAAATACCCCCGGCGGATGCAACTCCATTTCGCTGGCGGTAACTATATTACCCCGCATTTCAGTCCAAATCGCCGGCACTGAGGTCCGTCCGGGTGGTCTCAGCCCACCACCGCCGGCATTTTCGATTATATTTCACCGGCGTAACCGCACTACCCCTGCAAAACTGTTCAACTCGTTTGGCGGTGACACTACCGGCTTATCTTCAAATCGAATCGCGACGATAATAAGTGCGGCTATAAGGTTATTTCTAGTAGTGCTGGCCCGGTTTGAACCGGCCTGCCCGGTCCCAGCTCCACTCACCTGCCTCCAGACCGGCCGTGTCCGAGTCTGTCTCACCAGATCTAACTGGCTCGGTTATTCTCGTAGTTTTTCGACCAGAAGTCGTCCTGGACGCCTATATAAGTCCATAGGACGCCCCCTAGCTGCTTTAGACCACGTTTAAGATAAACCTAGTTCTTAGTTGTTTGCTACGCAAAACTATTGAATACTACTCTCGCATCGATTTGGTGTTTTACCCCTGAAAGTCTTGTGTGATCTGCTATTCCATTGGGGATTAGAAGATTGCAATTTACCGCTTCGTGGTCGGCGGCTACGTGCGCAAGTGTGTGGAGTTGCGAATATCTTGCAGGGTTGAGATCTGTTGCATTGGCTACAGGAATCAATCGAGAGACTTCGTCGGCGTCATACAAGTTATCTACACCATATCATCGATTCCCTCCGCTGCATACACCATCGTGTTCATCACCACCGTCGCTTACTGAGAAGATCGGGCGAGGGATGTGATATTTGTGAAGAAGTCCCTTCATGAAGATCATATCAATGACTTGTATACTACAACATGCAGTGGTATGCTGGGTCACCGCAGCTGGTATCAGAGCAAATGTTGCGACCTTAGGTTGGAAAAACCTAGTATAGGGAAGAAACCTGTAGGAGTCAAGTTGAAATAGTAAAGGATTCTCTAAGAATATGATGTTTATTCACTTGAGAATAGCAAAATCATATCTTTTAGTGCGATAATTCTTTATTATAACTATTATGATGCATCATCACTACTAATATTCTGCTTTTGTATACAGCCATAATGGCGTACACGTTTCCCAAGAGGACTTTGAGGAAGGTTGAGGGCTGGCTCGGTGATTATGATGGAAATCTTACTGATCTCCGCGAGGGATTGATGTCTACGTGTGCTTCTTTCTTGTAGACAATGTTGGGCCTCCAAGAGCAGAGGTTTGTAGAACAGCAGCAAGTTTCCCTTTAAGTGGATCACCCAAGGTTTATCGAACTCAGGGAGGTAGAGGTCAAAGATAGTCCTCTCAAGCAACCCCGCAATTAAGATACAAGAAGTCTCTTGTAACCACACCCAGCTTACACTTTGTCGATGTATAGGTGCACTTAGTTCGACGAAGAGATAGTAAAACATGTGGTATAGATGGTGGGTAATATTGGGCAGAAGTAAAGATGCAAAAAAACAGAAACAAGCGATGTTTATGATTGGAAACAAGTCCTAGGGATCATACTTTCACTAGTGGACATTCTCAACATTGATCACATAATAAATTAATAACTTCTCCTCACTTGTGCTACATATACTCTTGTTTGATAACAAACACCATTCATTGTGTAGGGCTACAAGAGCTCTCAAGCCGGAGTTAACAAGCTCCACAACATTCGGCATTCATATTTAAGTAACCTTTAGAGCATAATAGATCTTTGCAATTTAGACCGACAACATAGCATACACACACCACAACATTACACTATGAAAGGGGGAATAGATCACATCAATACTATCATATTAATAGTTAACTCCATAATCTACAGATTACAATCATAACCTATGCCAAGTACTACATGATGCACACACCACAATTACATCATGAAGGAGGAATATACTACTTTAATAACATCACTAGAGTAGCACATAGATTAATAGTGATACAAAGCTCATCATATGGATCTCAATCATGTAAGGCAGCTCATGAGATCATTGTATTGAGGTACATGAGAGAGAGATTAACCACATAGCTACCTGTAGAGCCCTCAGCCTCGGGGGAGAACTACTCCCTCCTCATCATGGGAGACAGCAACATGGCGGTGGTGTCGATGGAGATGGATTCCGGGCAATTCTCCGTCCGGCGCGTGTCGAACCAGACTTCTGTCTCGAACTTGACTTCGCAAACGGCGGCTGAACTTTTCTCGTCCCGTGGCTTATCTTTTTAGGGTTTTCACATCCGGGAGACTTTATAGGCTGAGGCAGCTCGGAGGAGCTGTGGGTGCCCCCATAGGTGCGCCCAGGGTCTAGGCCGCCGCCTGGTGGGTCCCCTGTGGCTCCCCTCTCGGTGCCTCTCTGGCTCTCTGGAAACTTCCGGGGAAAATAAGGCCCGGGCATTGATTTACCAATTTCGAGAATATTTCCTTTTAGGATTTCTGAACCAAAAACAGCAGGGAAACAGGAACTCGCACTTCGGCATCTTGTTAATAGGTTAGTCTCTAAAGCAATAAAAACGATATAAGTGTGAACAAAACATGTAGGTATTGTCATAAAACCAGCATGGAACATCAGAAATTATAGATACGTTGGAGAGACGTATCAAGCATCCCGAGCTTAGTTCCTACCGCCTCTAGTAGTAAACGATAACAACAATAATTTCTGAAGTGACATGCTACCAACATAAATTGATCAACATTATTGTAAAGCATATGAGATGAATGGAGTGATTCAAAGCAATAGATTGCTAAAGAAGAGATAATGACTAAACAACTGAATCATATAGCAAAACTTTTCATGAATAGTAATTTTCAAGATAAGTATCAAAAAGAATTGCATAAAGCTAACTCATAAAGCAATAGATTCAAAGTGAAAGGCATTGAAGCAACAAAGGATGATTAAGTTTCAGCAATTGCTTTCAACTTGTAACGTGTATATCTCATGGTTAATTGTCAACATAAAGTAATATAACAAGTGCAATAAGTAAACATGTAAGAATCAATGCACAACAGTTAACACAAGTGTTTGCTTCTAAGATAGAAAGAAGTAGGTAAACTGACTCAACATAAAGTAAAAGAATGGCCCTTCGCAGAGGGAAGCATGGATTACTATTTTTGTGCTAGACCTTTTATTTTGAAAACATATAAACAATTTTGTCAACGGTAGTAATAATTCATATGTGTTATGCATAAAACTTCCTACAAGTTGCAAGCCTCATGCATCGAATACCAATAGTGCCCGCACCTTGTCCTAATTAGCTTGATTTACATGGATTATCATTGCATATCATATGTTTCAACCAAGTGTCACAAAGGGGTACCTCTATGCCACCTGTACAAAGGTCCAAGGAGATAAATCGCATTTGATTTCTCGTTTTTAATAGATCTCAACTTAGGACATCCATACCGGGACAACATAGAAAACAGATAATGGACTCCTCTTTAATGCATAAGCATTCAACAACAGATAATATTCTCATAAGAGATTGAGGATTAATGTCCAAACTGAAACTTCACCATGATTCATGGCTTTAGTTAGCGGCCCAATGTTCTTCTAACAATATGCATACTCAAACAATTTGATCATGATAAATCACCCTTACTTCAGACAAGATGAACATGCATAGCAACTCACATGATATTCAACAAAGGTAAAAGTTGATGGCGTCCCAAACATGGTTACCGCTCAACAAGCAAACTTATAAGAACTAAGATACATAGCTACATATCTATCACCACAATATTTTTTAAGCTATTTTCCCATGAGCTATATATTGCAAAGACAAAGGAATGAAATTTTAAAGGTAGCACTCAAGTAATTTACTTTGGAATGGCAGAAAATACCACATAGTAGGTAGATATGGGACACAAATGGCATGGGTTTTGGCTCAAGGTGTTCTGATGCACGAGAAGCATTTCCTCTCGGTAAGCAAGGCTTTGGCTAGCAAGGTTGTTTGAAGCAAAAGAAGTATGAACAGGTACAAAGAAACTTACACAAGAACATATTGCAAGCATTAAAGAGTCTACACTGTCTTCCTTGTTGTTCAAACACTTTACCATAAAATATCTAGACCTTAGAGAGAGACCAATCATGTAAACCAAATTTCAACAAGCTCTACCAGTAGTTCTCTCCACTAATAGATTAAACTACATGATGCAAGAGCTAAACATGATCATGAGAGCTCAAAACAATTGCCAAGTATTAAATTAGACCATATGAAGCATTTTCTGATTCCAACCAAATAACAACAAGTGAAGCGATCAACTTTCGCCATTGAACATTAAAAGTAAAACTAAGAACACAAGTGTTCAAATGAAAAAGCGGAGCGTGTCTCTCTCCCACATAAGGATGTTTAGGATCAGATTTTATTCAAACCAAAACAAAAAAAAAACAAAAAGACGCTACAAGTAAAGAACATAAGATGTGATGGAATAAAAATATATTTTCACTAGAAGTGACCACAAGTTGTCGATGAAGAAGGATGCCTTGGGCATCCCCAAGCTAGATGCTTGAGTCTTCTTGAAATATGCAGGGATGAACCACGGGGGCATCCCCAAGCTTAGACTTTTCACTCTTCTTGATCATATTATATCATCCTCTTCTCTTGACCCTTAGATGGTTAGTGCATAATCAAAATTCATATAGAGGTGACATAATCATTCTTAACACTTCTGGACATTGCACAAAGCTATAAAGTTAATGGAACAAAGAAATCCATTCAACATAGCAAAAGAGGCAATGCGAAATAAAAGGCAGAATCTGCAAACAGAACAATCCGTAAAGACGAATTTTTCCGAGGCACTTAACTTGCCTCAGATGGAAAAACACAAAAACTAACTGTGTAATTGCATACATATATCAGGATCACGCACGTAAATTGGTAGATTTTTGATTCTTCTACAGAGAGAAGGACGCGAATTCGACAGACAACAAATCAACTGCTTCTGCGCAGGAATCCAAATCTAGTATCAACTTTCTATCAGAGACTTTACTTGGCACAACAATACATGAAAATAAAGATAAGGAGAGGTTGCTACAGTAGTAACAACTTCCAAGAAGTGCTTTCTTTATAGCCATTAAGATGGGCTCAGTAATTTTAATGATGCTCTCATGAAAATAGAAAATGAAGCAAAAGGAGCATCAAGAAGCAAATTCAAAACACATTTAAGCCTAACCCACTTCCTATGAAAAGGAATCTTGTACACAAATAAATTCATGAAGAACAAAGTGACAAGCATAGAAAATAAAACACGAGTAACTTCAAGATTCTCAACATAAAGAGGGGAAACTTAATATTATTAAGATGCATATAACCGTGTTTCCCTCTCTCATAATAACTTTCAATAGCATCATGAACAAACTCAACAATATAACTATCACATAAAGCATTCTTGTCATGAGCTACATGCATAAAATTATTACTCTCCACATAAGCATAATCAATTTTATTAGTTGTAGTGGGAGCAAATTCAATAAAATAGCTATCATAATTATTCTCATCACCATAATCATCATATATAGGAGGAATATTGTAATCATAATTAATTTTCTCCTCAATAGTAGGTGGACTAAAATATCATATTCATCATTGCAAACATCATATATAGGAGGTAAAGTATCATCAAAGTAAATTTTCTCCTCCATGCTTGGGGGACTAAAAATATCATGCTCCTCAAAACCAGCTTCCCCAAGATTATATTCTTCCATAGCTTTAGCAATAATGGTGTTCAAAGCCGGAGTAAACAAGCTCCACAACATTCGGCATTCATATTTAAGTAACCTTTTAGATAATAGATCTTTGCAATTTAGACCGAGTACTAACATAGCATACACACTGTCACCATTACACTATGAAAGGGGGAATAGATCACATCAATACTATCATAGTAATAGTTAACTTATAATCTACAAGAAATTACAATCATAACCTATGCCAAGTACTACATGATGCACACACCGTCACCATTACATCATGAAGGAGGAATAGACTACTTTAATAACATCACTAGAGTAGCACATAGATTAATAGTGATACAAAGCTCATCATATGGATCTCAATCATGTAAGGCAGCTCATGAGATCATTGTATTGAGGTACATGAGAGAGAGATTAACCACATAGCTACCGGTAGAGCCCTTAGCCTCGAGGGAGAACTACTCCTCCTCATCAGACACAGCAACGCGATGAAGATGGCGGTGGTATCGATGGAGATGGATTCCGGTGGCAATTCCCCTCTGTTCCGCGGCGCATCGACCAGACTTCTTCCCCTGAACTTGACTTCGCGATGGCGCTGCGTAACTTTTCTTGTCCCGTGGCTTATCTTTTTAGGGTTTTCACATCTGGGAGACTTTATAGGCGAAGGGGCAGCCTCGGAGGAGCCAGGGGGTGGCCCCCCATAGGCTGGCGCGCCTGGGTCCAAAGCCGCGCCGCCGCCCAGGTGGGCCCCCAGGGCTCCCTCCGGTGCCTCTCGGCTCTCCGAAGCTTCCGGGGAAAATAAGGTCCTGGGCGTTGATTTCGTCCAATTCCGAGAATATTTCCTTTGTAGGATTTCTGAACCCAAAAACAGCAGAAAAGGAACTGGCACTTCGGCATCTTGTTAATAGTTAGGTCCGGAAAATGCATAAAAACGATATAAAGTGTGAACAAAACATGTAGGTATTGTCATAAAACTAGCATGGAACATCAGAAATTATAGATATGTTGGAGACGTATCAGGGATGCTGAAGGAACTTCATTGTGAAACTCGGATACCTGTTCTCAAGTACATCTACTATGATGGAGAGATTGTAGCCAAGAGCAGAGTTTCAGTTCAACTACCTATGCAACTGGAGATGAGCCGTATAATGCCATACGGAGAAGCCAAAACCTTTACCACAGCCTTTCACATGGCCATATTCAAGGCAATCCTTGAAATAAGGCAGCACAAGTCAGTAGAACTGCTATGTTCGGAGTATTCTCATATACCTCATGCCGAGGAAGATGAGGATCCCACTCTGAATCATCTGCTGATGGCAAACAAACATCCTGAAGTTGCAGCGCAGCACATGGACAGTTGTAAGTCTTTACTGACTACGATGTACCTTCTACACGTGAAGATGGTGGGTGAGATTGACCACATGCTAGCTGAGTTCACGGACCCTGATAAAGTCCAAACTCGGATGCGTGATTTGAGGGCACAACCACAACATACTACACCTTTCTTTAGCCTAGACAGCTATGTAGATTTGAGTGACCAGTTATCCCATAAAGATCCACTCACACCCAACTTTGTTCCACATTATCCACATGTGTCAGCATCATATGAGTCTGGATATGGGGGAGATGATTCCAGTAACCTAAACTGCTCGGAGTCACCAATCGAGAATTCGACTGGTTGGCGTTTCGGGGAACCATTTGGAGATGAGGAGAACCCATTCCATGTGACACTGGAGATGAAAGTGGCGGGGTTAACCAGTATGTTAACCAACACTACGGGCAGGAAGAGAAAGGTACTGACTCCATTTCTTTAGATTTGGAGATGGGATTCTCAAAACATCACAGTACGAGGTAGGTGAGAGTTCTGGAACAAAGAAAAAGAAGAAGAAGAAGATGAGGGGGCAAGTGAATAGAAACCCTTCATGGATGACCAATGAAGAGGTATGTATCCTACTGGGGATACATACGAGTCATTGTCCAGTTACTTTGGCATGACTGATCTCTGTCTCGGCACTTCGTCCGATTCAGATTACATACCTACTGGAAGGACCTTTGTTCCGGACGGTGTTCGGAAGACGAACCGCTGTACCGGATGGACCCCAGGAATGTATGCGGAGGCGAACGAAGATGATGAGGAGTAGTGCTCTGGAGAAGAATAATGTAGTATAGATGGTATTGTACTAGGACGTATTTTAAATTCTGTTGGCTTGGGCTTTGAGCCAAATAAGTGATACGGGGCGACCTTCGGTCTTCACCGCATCATGTGCTTCATCGCCAAGACGGCACGCTAAGGTGAATCTTCTCCTTTACGCGTGCCTCGAATCGCCTACTTGGAATGATATACTACTTCATACTCCGTCATACCTTGATGATAGGAACTCGACGACAAGTACGGAGGGAAGAGGGACGCCACGGAGACCCGAGGACGCAAGGCTGATGTCACGGAAGCATGGAAGAGAAGAAGGAAGAAGAGGAGCTGGACACTCCAGGCCGGCACTGCCGCTGCATCCTGGCCGGCACTGCCGCCGCACCGGCACTGCCGGCCTCCCCACGCCGGCACTGCCGCCGCTGTCGTGACCACTCACAATCTAAACCCTAATCTGCCACATGTATGGCTGTGCTTGTATCTTAGTTTCCCCAAACTACCCCTCCTTAGTGGTTCCCTATAAATAGACCTCCACCCCCACCTTCATGAGGGAGAGATGATGTTTAGATAAATTGGCTTATGCCTCTACTATCCCTTGTGGATTTGGGTAACCCCCACCTTAGGTTAATTCCTATTGTACCACCCGGGCTCCTTATCGAATCCTATTGTATCTCTTTGGTGACTTCTACCAATCTTAGTCTTTTGCTTGCACTTCTACCTATTTGGTCTTTTGCTTGCACTTCTATTGAGTTTGGTCTTTTCACCCTTCTAGATTCATAGGATCTTCGATTTGTCGATCTTGTTGCGGGACTTCTACCGAAAGGTCTTTTCCTGCAACTTCTATCGAGTTGGTGTTTCGGGCCAACGGGGATAACCGATTGTGTTGTGTGCGTGTGTTTGTATCGAGTTCTTCGCGTTCATCCACTTCCCCGCGAATCCCCTCCGCAATCACACTCACCCGGGTCAAACCGTGAAGATTGGGCACACCCTCGGGCTTAGCCCGCATCATATGGTATCTGAGCAAAGGTTGCCACGGATTTGACCCTCCGATTCCACCAATTTCGCCCAAAAATTTCCCCAAAATTTTTTCCCCAAAAAATAGCTCGAATTTGGATCTCTGGATTTGTTGAGTTTTTTGTGGTTTTGGTCCACAGATCTGTTGTCTTAGTGGCTGATCTACATCTCCTCCAAATTCCACCGTCAAATTCCTTGTATTTCGCCCCGACCGACGATTTTCTCGCTCAATTTTCCACCCCGTGTTCTGGTCTGGGTCGTCCTGTTCGTGCTCCACCTGTGCAGCCGGCCAGACCACACCGCACCGCGGCCGACCGCACCGCCACCATCCTCGCGCACCGGCGGGCCACCTTCCCCGCGCAACCCCGCGCCGCTCAGCTCCGCTCCAGCTTCCGTCGCCTGCCCGCCCGCCACCACCACGTGCGCCCCGCCCAGCTCCTACACGCGCACGCCCGGCCGCGCCTGCACTCGCTCGCCCCCTCGCCCCGCCCAACCTCCACGCCGCTGCTCACCAACAAGCCAAGCCTCGGCCGCCCGCGCCCGTCCCACCACCAGTACTGCCGTGGCCACTCACCAGCCCGCGCATCGCATCGCTTCCACGCGCATGCGCCCGCCAACTCCCCAGCATCCACACGCGCGCAGCCACGCTCACCGGCAAGCATCGGCCGGCACCACCCGGCAGTGCCTGGCCGCACCACTGGCATGTCGTCAAGCCCACTCCCCTGCAAGTGCCGGCCATGCTAAGTTTGACTCACCTCACCCATCTTTTTGCCCCAAATTTTGACAACTTTCCGGCGCCCGTTTGACTCCAAACTTTAACAACATCCTCCAACGACTCTACATAGTCTACGTCTAATTTTTGACGATTTTTGGAACATATTTTTTGACCGCTCGTTTTGACCCTACTTTTCGGGCATTGACTTAATTTGCTCGGTTTCCGATTTGGAGTGCATCGGTTGTCTATCCCGCTTCCGCGCCTACACCAACACCGCGACGACACCGTTGGCACCCCGGATTCCGGCGCAACTTCACCATCGTCATCGACACCACCACTTCGCCATCGCAAGTTCGTGTGCTTGACACCGCCTAACATCAATAGGTATAACTTGCCTCCCCTTGTAGCCCCGTTTCTTTCTTTGTGTACCTATCCCATTGAGAGTGGCTTTTCGAGTGTTGCGAAGCATTGCACAAGTGTCACGACCGTGAGAGGGTGTGTGTGCGTTGTGTTGAGCAAAGCTCCGAAGCAAGCTCGGTGAGAAAGATACACAAAAGAAGAAAAAGTGTGACATAGAGAAAAATAAAGCTTCTAAGCATAGAAAAAAAAAGTGAAAAAAAAGAGAAAAAGGAAAAGGAAATACAAAAAGAGTGTGTGTCCACCGATACAAAGGAGTGCAAAGCTTGTAAGCACTAAGAGAGATAAGAGAAGAGTGGCATTTGTGCAAATCTTGTTGCTTCTCTCATATGCAACCAAGCTACGGTCTCTCTTGTGTTGGCGCGACACCGAGCTAATAGTCTTCGTTAGGACCATCCTTGTTACTTGCTCACTTCCTTGGTCGCGCTAACCCCATTATTCTTCCTTGTGTGTGTTTCCGTGTTTTCTTGACATAGATCACCGCTTTTGACATTTGACTTTGGATCTTACCCACATTTGACAATAGACATTTTCTTTGGTTCTTTTCGTTTGCTATCCACTTCCTCACCTACCACCATATAGAGTTCTTAGCCTTTTGCGTGTGCTTTGAGTGTGTGTGTGAGTACATATCGGTTATTCTCTAACTTGAACCATTTTCTCGATTTTGGTTTGCGAGTTTTGACCTTTTGGTAGTTTTCCTTCCACCATATATACACCAATCCTAGAGACTAACATGTATAGTGAGGATGAGCCTACGGAGGACGACATGGAGTACTATGAGGGTGATAGCTCCGCAAGCGCCGAAGATATGGAGGACCATGTGGAGCTCGACACCGACAATGGCTCCGCATGCATTGGCGACATGACCGACATCGAGCTTTTCTACACCGACCATGACTCGCCAAGCATGGACAACATGGTGGACCACCACTCCGAGCTCGACCACGACTACGACTACGACGACATGGTGGAGCACCACCTCGACCACGACTACGACTACGACGACATGGTGGAGCACTACCTCGAGCACGACATCGACACCATGGTGGAGCCTAGCTTCGACCCCACCTTGAACAAGACCGGTGCCTACAAGTTCCCCACCTTGGCCAATGGAACTACTTATGACGGTTGCGGACCTTCAAGACGGCGCCACCATGAGAGTGCTTACGCACATGATCATCTACATCGAGCTCGTCCGTTGGAACAACAAGAGCGTCCCCGCCATGATCGCCATCGACACTCTCCTCCGAGCTCAAGAAGGCACCACAAGCAAAGTGCCAAGCCACATGAACCATCATCTAGGCATGCCGAGGATCGTCATCAACACACGTCGCCTCATGATCGTCGTCGACTATCACCACCCCATGACCACCATCGACATGCATCACCACATGACCGTCGCCGACACAAGTCACCTCATGTTCGCCATCGACCAACACCTCCCAAGGATCTTCGACGACACCCCCCAAGACATGGTGATGATGCAAGAAGACGAGAGCCTCGACATGAAGCGGCCAAGGCTACAAAGAACAACAACACCAACCATATGGTGTCCACAAAGCCTAGCGCCACCACCAAAATGGCATCTCCAAGACCGCCTACACATGAGAAGATCTCCAATGGTGCGAGACAAGGCGCTACACCAACAAGCAAGATGGTGCCAATGGACAAGAAAGAGGAACCACATCTCATGGTGCTTTCCCCTCCTACCGCCACCACCACAATGGCGCCTACAAGAAGCTCAAGCCCCAAGATGAAGACCGTGGAGTCTACACTACAAGATGAAGGACGATCTACCCATCTTTATGCCAACATGACAATGATTTGTCCACCAAGACCACGTAGCTCCCAATGCTTTCGTTGCACACAAGACGGTCATCATCTTTGGGAATGCCCCAATCTCCATTGTGATGTGTGCACATCCAACAAGCACATGACATGGGAGTGCAACACACCTCAAGCCCACAAGCTCTACTTCGCCCAATTGGATGCCCAATTCGCCAACAAGACACTTCAAGATACCATCATCTTCAAAGAATGGTGCAAGGAAATGGACAAGATGACGACTATGAAGCCCACACTTCAAGATGGAGTTGAGAAGGTTGAGAATGGGATGATCCCTTCAACCAAGGTGGCGAATGGAGTTGAGAATGGTGAGCATGGGATTCTCCCTTCACCCACGGAGGCGCATGGAGTTGAGATGGTTGAGCATGGGAAGTTCCCTTCAACCACGGAGGCGCATGGAGATGAGCAAGTCGAACCTACTCCTATATGCTTGAATGATGAGATGGTACCAATCCCATGTGAGCATGAGAGCCACTTAGCCTACTTGAGTGAGAGTGATAGTGAGTTGAGTGACTCCCACCCCATATGTGAGATTGAGTGCTTCCATTTGGAGGACATGAGTGATACACAAAGTGAGTTGAGAGAGGTAGATGATAGGTCCATGGAGGACATCACATTTGCTAACACATTAACCTCTCCCTCGTTTGTGTCTTCTTATGTTGCACTAGGTTCCATGGAGGACGAGTTCCCGATCATGGAGAAAATGTACATGGTGCATGAAGATGATGATATCACACCATGCTTACAAGAAGTAAAAGATGTCGACCACATGGAGCCTACCTTTTCCACAACACCTACCTCATATGAGCGAGACTACAAAGGTACCTATATGGGTGTTGATGATGCCATGATCCCACTAGTGGACATGATGATTTGTGAGTGCTTGCATGAGTTGGATGATGCGATTGCTATGACATATGCTTCTTTCACATTCCCATGTGATACTTGTGATACATCTATTGTTGATCATGTGGAATTAGTTGCTTATGATAATATTTCCATGCCATGCTATGAGTCTTTCGAGTTACTTCCTCTTGCTTGCAATATGTCGAACAATTGCTCTTTCCTATGTGTTGCTTGCAATGTGGATGATGATAATGCTTGTGTTGTGACACCCTTGATGAACAATTGCTCTTTCCCTAGGTGTGTTGACAACAATGATAAAACTTTGAACATGTTTTGTGAAAAATGCTTGCAATACTCTCCCATTAATGCAACCAAAATGTTGAACACTTGCTCTTTCCAATGCTTGGTTTGCAACAATGTTAATATGCTTGTGAATGAGATTGCCCCCATAGCTCTCTCAAATTTTGGAGACTTTGCCTATATCCATGATGAGCATGTTCATGTGTTTACCCCGCATATTCACCATATCTATTATGATGCTTTGCTTAACGCTAATGGTGATGTGCAAAAGAGATGGACCATCATGATGGATGATGTGTTCATATACCATGCACACACGTTCTTTGCTTTGCCTAATGTGTGTGTAGGTACAAGAATGCCAATGTCAACCTCGATTGAGCACGAGTTGACAAAAAGAGCTCTTGAGAGCATAATACAAGTGAGTACAAGATCGAACCCGGCTCTAATACCTTTCCCATGCTTTGCATTGAACATGCCGAACAATTTCTCTTTCTTATGGTTCTTTGGCAAGCATGATGATGTGATTCTTACCATTGGTGTTGCCTCAAACAAGTTGACCAATTTCTCTTTCATTTGGTTTGTTGGCACACACGGTTGTGCAAATGTTTCCTTGATGAACTTTTTGGATGATATGTTGTGTGTTGCACCAAATATGAGGACCAATTTCTCTTTCCAATGGTTTGTGTGCACACATGTTGATGCTATTTTGGACACTTCCTCTTATGCATTTTGGCCAAATTCTCCACTTGTTGCTTCAAGGATGTTGAACAATTTCTCTTTCCGATGCCTTGAGTGCAATAATGCACATGAGTTTCTACATGAGATGGACATCATAGTCGTCTCACAATTTGGAGTTTTTGTGTTTTCACATTTGGAAGATGTTCATACGGAGTTCTTACACATTGACCTTGCACATGCATTATTCTTGATAAATTTGTGTTGTGCTAATGGTGTTGTGAACATGAATGGACATGTCGTTGATGATATGCTCCTTTATCACGCACACACATACTTTGCTTGGTCTTTGTTGTGTGAAGGTACAAATACATACTTGTGGATGAGCTTCAAGGATTGGTTTCGACCACACACATCTACTACACAAGACCTCTCCATGAGAGCACACCAACATTATGCTAAGGTGACCTCCTTATACTTGGGACATATTGCTAAACCCATTGAACATTGGCTACGCTTTGAGTGTTGCTTTGCTTTTCTTGTGCTATTCATAGGGCTCTTGACAAGTGAAGGGACATTCAAGCGTTGGTGTCATCTACCTCCTCTACACATTCATGAAGAGTTATCGTCGAGGACGACTCTTTTTCAAGTGGGGGGAGATGATACGGGGCGACCTTCGGTCTTCACCGCATCATGTGCTTCATCGCCAAGACGGCACGCTAAGGTGAATCTTCTCCTTTACGCGTGCCTCGAATCGCCTACTTGGAATGATATACTACTTCATACTCCGTCATACCTTGATGATAGGAACTCGACGACAAGTACGGAGGGAAGAGAGGACGCCACGGAGACCCGAGGACGCAAGGCTGATGTCACGGAAGCATGGAAGAGAAGAAGGAAGAAGAGGAGCTGGACACTCCAGGCCGGCACTGCCGCTGCATCCTGGCCGGCACTGCCGCCAGCCTCCCCACGCCGGCACTGCCGCCGCTGTCGTGACCACTCACAATCTAAACCCTAATCTGCCACATGTATGGCTGTGCTTGTATCTTAGTTTCCCCAAACTACCCCTCCTTAGTGGTTCCCTATAAATAGACCTCCACCCCCACCTTCATGAGGGAGAGATGATGTTTAGATAAATTGGCTTATGCCTCTACTATCCCTTGTGGATTTGGGTAACCCCCACCTTAGGTTAATTCCTATTGTACCACCCGGGCTCCTTATCGAATCCTATTGTATCTCTTTGGTGACTTCTACCAATCTTAGTCTTTTGCTTGCACTTCTACCTATTTGGTCTTTTGCTTGCACTTCTATTGAGTTTGGTCTTTTCACCCTTCTAGATTCATAGGATCTTCGATTTGTCGATCTTGTTGCGGGACTTCTACCGAAAGGTCTTTTCCTGCAACTTCTATCGAGTTGGTGTTTCGGGCCAACGGGGATAACCGATTGTGTTGTGTGCGTGTGTTTGTATCGAGTTCTTCGCGTTCATCCACTTCCCCGCGAATCCCCTCCGCAATCACACTCACCCGGGTCAAACCGTGAAGATTGGGCACACCCTCGGGCTTAGCCCGCATCAATAAGTGGTTATATATGCCACATGTAATATATGTGTGTAATGTTATGTTATATACGGTGTATATACATAATAAATGTTTGCTTTGGATTTGCTTCTTGATTTCATTGTGTGACTAGTTCTGGGCAATGAGTTGAGCTCAGAAAACATTTGCATGGTGTAATTATGAGTAATCGCTCTTTGTTACAGGACTAGGGGGAAATGGCGTTAGTCGAAACCGAAGATGCTCGAAGAGAGCTGGGAGGCGAAATAAAAAGAGGAAGCAGATGCAGCAGCTAGAGCAGAGAATGCACCACCACCACCACACCCAATGATGCATCCAGATTTCCAACAGTACATGAGAGCAATGGAAGAAGATAGGAGGAGGTACCAGGAGAGTCAAAACAAGAACATGCAAGATTTCTTTACCCACGTCATCAATGATAGGGGTAATGAAGGCAAGGGAGTAACTCTATCGGACTTCCAAAATGCAAGACCACTACCTTTTGCATCAGCCCCAGAACCAATGGATGCAGAAGACTGGCTCATGGATACGGAAAGGAAGTTGAGGACCGTTGGATGCAATGATGAAGAAAAGATTCGGTATGCCACTTATCTGTTGTCAGGTCCAGCAGCATCATGGTGGGAGAATCTTGTGGCAGTACACCCTCCAGAAAAGGTGTTCACCTGGGAGGAATTCAAGAAGAAGTTCCGGGATGCCCATGTTCCGGAGAGCGTGGTGGAGCTGAAGAAGAGAGAGTTTGACGAGCTGCATCAGAATACTGCACCTATCATGCAGTATGTCCGAGATTTTAATAGGCTGTCAAGATATGCACCTGAGGAAGTGGACACTGATGAGAAAAGGAAGAAACGATTCATGAAAGGCATGAATCCATATATGAAGATGCAACTGAGGTTGGCACGGACTGCAGAATTCCAGGAACTGATTGATTCGGCAATCACTTTCGAGGATGACTACAGGCAGGTCCAGGAGGATAGAAGGAAGAGGGCTCGTATCGAGCCAAGGAAGTGTCCAGTTAGCACTACAAGAAAAGTTCTCATACACAAAGTCCAATTTTCGTCAACTAAGGCCCATTTTTCGTCGCCTATGGGCCTAACCCGACGATTTCGGCCTGCTGTCCAAAGCGTCAGCAAAGTTCTATGATGTTTTTTTGGTTCTGTCATTTGGGCGCCACTTAAAATCGGATCACAGAAGTGGTTTCTGGAGGCCGTTAACGTTGGACGTCATGCAACCGGCCACGTGGCAGATGCTGCCATCGTCGGCTAACGCCGTTAACCTATCGAAACCCCGTGGTAGATGGTAGGGCCCACACAAGGCTCCGCGACGCTAAGCGTCGCCCACTAGTTTGCGTCTAGGCCAGCGACTTAGTTTTGCATGTCAACTATATAACTGGGCTGGTCTATTAGGTACGTGGGCCGGGCCTAACCTCTAAGGCCGATCGGTCAAAACTTAAATGGGTTCGCCACTAAGCACGTGTCGGCCGAATGCTTTGTTTGACCTATCAACCGCAAACGGGTCGGCCCACTACGCATGTGGGGCCACCTTTCTGTAATCGTGCTGCACCATTTAGAAAGTGGGGTCCACCATAGAGCAAGTGGGCGGTCCAATAAGTTAGGGCCGATCCACTAGCATGCGGGGCCCTTTCCTGTTATCGGGCCGGCCCATTTAGTAAAGTGGGGTCCACCATAGAGCAAGTGGGCTGGCCCTAGTGGGCCGGCCCACTAAGCATGCGGGGCCCACTTTCCGAATGGGCCGGCCCATTTACCATGTGGGACCACCATAAAGCAAGTGGCTGCCTATCAGTTAGGTGGGCCGGCCCAATAAGCATGGGGTCCCATCTCCCCTGCCCACGCAAAGTGGGGTCCACCGTATAAGTGGTCCAGCCCGGAAGTTAGTGGGCCGGCCCAATAAGCATATGGGTCCCACTTCTATCTGGGCGGCGCCCATAAGTACGTGGGGTCCACCATTAAAGGGTCGCCCACTAAGTTAGTGGGCCGGCCCAATAAGCATGTGGGTCCCATTTTTCGTTGCCGGGTCGACCCAATTAGTGGGTGGGGTCCACATTAAAGCAATTGGCCGGCCAATAAGTAAGCTTTATCGGCCCAAGATAAAAGTGGGTCCCACTCTGCGAGCGGTCGCCAAGTGGTAGGGCCTGGCTGCTTGACTAGTCAACTTGCATTCGGGCCAGCAAGAAGCTTATGAGAAGGCCCATTAAATTTCATGGGCCTAAAATCTGATATCAATGATATACACAATTACATACGCAAATAAAATAATTAGGAAAATTACAAGGCAATTAATGTGCCCAAATAAAAAATTACATATAATCATGGAGGGCTTCTATTTCATCATCTTGATTGAATCTTGTGTACTCTTTGTCAATCAGCTACAGATCTTAAAGCAGCAATACCATGTCTTTCATACAGTACAACCTTGAGATATTTACTGTTTGATGAAAGCAATGGTCTAGGTTGACGGCTATGAGAAGATGCATCAGAAGAAAGATCAGAACTTTTTGTGGGCCTCTCTTCTGATGAAGATTGCTTCATCACAACTGCATTCTGATAATAATGCAAAAAGAGTTAAACGATGAACTATGCAAACATGTATTAAGCATTGTCGATATGAGATAGTCACAAGTACTAAGCACAGACTTACATTATATCGTTGCATAGGCTCACCCCGGAACCTTTTTTGCCCTCTATCTTCTACTAAGGACTTCTTCATTACAACTGCATTCTAGTAATATTGCAAACATAGTTACAACAGTGAACTATTCAAACATGTATTATGCAATGTAGATATAAGATAATAACAAGTTGCATAAATAAGCACAAGACAATGTATGGAACTTGTACTAAGCACAGACTTACATCATAATGTTGCACAGGGTCGCTTTGGCGACTATCTTCTAATGATGACTGCTTCATTAAAACTGCATTCTGGTAATATTGCAAACATAGTTACAACAATTAACTATTCAAACATGTATTATGCAATGTAGAGATCAGATAACAGCATGTAGCAGAAATAAGCACAAGATAAGATATGATACATGTACTAAGCACATACTGGCTCACTGCAGGTCCTTCTCTTGCATGCACTAGTCGTGGTCAACATGTATCAGCCATCAAGTGAAATGCTAATCCTCCTGCTCCATTGTCCTTAATCTGTGTTTAGATATCACATTTAAGACCAAGTCAGCTGGTTTCAAATAACAAAAAACTTGAGCTGCCAAATGAATAAGCTAATATTTACCAGATATCAGATTAAAACCAACTAGATGTTGCTTTGCATGAGATAAGAATTTCAGATATTCAGATTTAGAGTAGGGAATAATGCCAAGGTTTTCCACATAAAGTAAACTGGCATTAAGAATGACCAAATGTTAGGTTCAAATCACCTTCGCAGTTGCTCCAAGACAAGCATATCAAATAGGCAGAAACATAGTAAAGCATGAATGGCATTGCTATAGGGTTCTGGGTGTTAATCTCTTGCATAAGGAACAATGCATATAGGTTATAGATAATAACGGAAGTAAACTGCCAAAATTACCAACCAAGAACTCAGATTCCAACCTTCCCTAGCGTCCCCGTTGTTAATGTTGGATGTTCTAATAAGCGCTTCGCAGATCAATCCCTAGGAAAAATAACATTGACAAGTTAGTCTACGATAATACAAAGACCAGACATGCACGCAACAATAACTATACAAGCAGTGCGACAAGAGCATTCATGGAAAAAATAGATATAAGCTAATGACGAGGTATAAGAGCAAGTAGATTGGAAATGCACATAGCATGATTATAAAAGCAGTGTGACAATAGCAGGCAGGAGAAAACAGCTAGCAGCTAGCGGTGAGCTAATGACGTGGTATAAGAACAACCAGATTGGAAATTCCCATAGCATGACTATAAAAGCAAGTAAATAGCATGCAGTACAAAAACAAATTGGCAGCAAATGAATGGGTATACTATAAATATGTGGATGCACACAGGTGTCAGAGAATGAACATGATGGTAGCGACCGGATAATGCTTTTGTACCGTATAATATTTAAACAACTTCATGCGAAGCAAAACATCAAGAAAGTTAATGGCATATGAGATCTGCAAATAACTACACAAAACATGGCTAAAAACATGTGGATGCACACAGGTGTCAGTAGAATGAACATGATGGTAGCGACCGGATAATGCTTTTGTACTGTACAATATTTAAACGAACTTCATGCGAAGTAACACATCAAGAAAGTTAATGGCATATGAGATCTGCAAATAACTACACAAAACATGGCTAAAGAAACACCGCGATCTAACGGGCCAGCGTACTAACCAAGCTGCGGCGGGGTGGACGGGGGCGGCAGCTTGCATTCCAGCGGCGGCGAACGCGGGAGACGATGAATCGACCCTGTTTCAGTAGAAGCGGGCGTTAGTGAAGCAGATCTGGTTGGCTGGCAAGGGATTCGGTGAAGTTGATACAGCCGCTGCGAGGTCCCAGGAAAGGCGGATTGGCGTGGAAGAGGTCGGCGGTGAAGCAGATCCGTCGGTGGCGGCGGGGGAGTGGATCCGGTGGGTGGACAGCCAACACGATCAAGGCTACGCCGTGGAGGAGTATGCCGGCGGTGAAGCAGATCAAGTACTGTAGAGAGTCGGAGCTTTGGCGTGTGAGAGTATTTTTGAGCGAATGGGGCGAATGGTTGGTGGGTGGGTGTGGGCCTGTGGGGAGGGTTTGGGATCTAGGCAAGATATTTCATTGTTACCGAATGAGCCCTCCATGGTCGGTGGGTTGTAGCTTCCGGACCAGGGTTAAAAGGGTAAAACTGGTCACGGGATTTTCGAATGGATGCGGCGGGATGATTTGGCGCGCGGCCGAAATTTTCAGTTTCAAGCTACGAGCAGAACGACAAAAATAATGTTCTTCCCCAGGAGCTCTCATTTCTTCCTCTTCTCTCTCTCACCCCCCATTTCTAGTCTCTCCACTCCCCGGCCTTCTCGCTTCAGCGGCCTCGCCGGCCGGAGACGAGGCCGACTTCTCTCTGTATATCGTACACCCTCCGATCTAAATTAATTGATTCAACTTTCCTTAGACGTGTATGTATCTAGAGTAAAAACATGTGTGGATACATCCATATTTAGATAAGCAAAGTTGAGTCAGCTAATTTGGATCCGAGGGAGTTAGTGTTGTTGTAAGCTTAGATCTAGTGTTTCCCATGAGCAGAATGGCGCAATGGAGTCGGGGATCTCGTCATCGGCTTCAGATCTGGCCTATGGTGAATCTGGCGGATCAGATCTGGCGGATCTTGCCGGCCAAACCCCGATCTGGTGCCATCAAGGTGATGGCGCTAACGGTGAGGCTTGCTTTGGTTAGTGCTTCAGATCTGGCCAATGGGGAAGTCAAGCTGCTAAAGTTCACAAGCTCGGGGCATACGACGGTGTCATCCGTCTTGCCCGTGCACATCTTGGCCTTTCAGCGGCCCTCCTCAGAGCCAATATGTCGTTGCTGAGGCCCTTCTTCTGCTTCGTCCTAGCGACTACCGGCGACACCTGATGAGGACATCCCTACTACACCACTACCTCCGTCATTGACAAATGAAGATGAACCTGCTATGAAGCTCAAGTCCAATGAAGTTCGGATTGGACCAATTACAAGGGCTCGTGCGAAGCTACTTAAACAACAGTGAACTTGTTTCTAAACGAGCATTGATTGATGAGAACTTTATACTGCCTAAGTCCTATTACTTATGTATCAGGTATCAAGAGGAGACGAGCATCGCACGAGGAGAGGAGCAGCTGGACATGAAGACGGACGTCAAGATGGCCGTGAAGCTGGACATGGAGCTGGACAAGAAGATATCTCATGGACGCGCGAGGGAGGAGCGGGAGGCATGCGCGAGAGGAGAAGACGACGTCCAGGCCGGTCCAGAACTCGGTCAGACCGGCCACCAGACCGGACCGGCCGGTTCCTGGCCCGGTCGACCGGTTGCCAACCGGCCGCCAACCGGATGAGATTTATCGTACCGGGCAAAACCGGAAAGTTGCGAAGTTTCCGGTTGCCGCCCGTTGACCGGACCACACCGGACCGCCCGGTCCATGCCCGGCCGAACGGATTCCGACCGGACTATCCCGAGTCTCTGGTTCGACCAGATCTATTCTCGGGTCGTTATTCTTGTATCTTTCGACCAACTCGTCCCGACGCCTATATAAGTGCCTTGGACGACCCCTAGCTGCTTTAGACCACGTTTAAGATAAACCCTAGTTCATAGTTGTTTGCTAAGCAAAACTATTGTTCCCCAACTCTCCAATTCGTTGCGATCTGGAGTTTTATGCTACTGAAAGTTTGTGTGATCTGCTTGTTCCATTGGGGATTAGAAGATTGCAATTTACCGCTTCGTGGTCGGCGGCTACGTGCGCAAGTGTGTGGAGTTGCGAATATCTTGCAGGGTTTGAGATCTGTTGCATTGGCTACATGAATCAATCGAGAGACTTCGTCGGCGTCATACAAGTTATCTACACCATATCATCGATTCCCTCCGCTGCAATCATCCATTGTGTTCATCACCACCGTCGCTTACTGAGAAGATCGGGCCACCCCTTATCATCTTGGTATCAGATTTCTAGTTTTCCTCGGTAAGCCATCCACAATCCACCCCATAGTTGAGTTGTGAGTGTTTTCCTATCCAGAAAAAGCCAAAAATATTAGGGTTAGGGTTTGCCATAGCCATAGCTTGCACTAATTTCAAGTTTTAGTTGCTTTTCGTAGTTGTTTTTGCGTCACTTTATCTTTCATCTAGTATTTTAGGGTTTGAGTTTACTCTATCATCTTGTGTTATTTTGTCGTCTAGTGTCAGTTTGTGTTACTCCGAGTCCACATAGCGTACAGTGTGCTTGTTCCCAACCATAGACACAGCCTTTCGATATACGTGACTAGGAACTTCCCCAGAAGAGACTAGTTTTACCGCTCGACAGGCTGCTCGTTAGGGTTTTGGTGCTTTGCATATTTTGTTGGCCGTGTTATCAAGGAGTTGAGTCATAAAATCAAAAAAAGAGAAAATAGAAAAGAAGAAAAAAGAGCTACATAGCTGCGTGTTACAAAAAGAAAAAAATACAAAAAGAAAAGTGTGTGCTAGTTGAATTCAAGTGAAGGCCTAAGTTTTCTTTACTGCACCTGTAGTTGAGCAATCTTGTGCCTGTCTCGTTGAGCTTTGCTAGCGTCTCTCGAGTGCATTGCAACCTTTCATCCATATAGTTGCATTGCCCCATTATATCGCCTTGTGTGAGTATCTTTGGTTGTCTACGGTCAGCGCTAGAGCTTGTTATTGGTGCAAATAGGTAGCCTACCTACAGCCCCACATATATCCTGCTTAGTCGTGTGATTGTTCTTATACCCTTGATATTCGCTTCGCTACATCCGTGCACTAGTTCGTCAATCCAAGTTGGTAAGCAATACTAATTCACTTTGGAGCGGTAAGATTCACCTTTCTTATCAGTTTTGAGTGAGTTGTGAGAGTACCACCAAAGATTTTGTTTAGTGCACTAACCTACTAATCATGTCTTCTTCTGAGTTCAATGTGATGCAGAAAAAGGATCCGTCCACGCCGGTTACTTGGATGGAATATGAGGCTCTTCGTGATCACCTCACACGTGAACTTCGTGTTACTACGGAGACATTTGATACTGAAATTCAGGGTGTCAACTTGAAGGTCGAGGAGGCTACTACGGCTATTAACACCGTTCAAACATCGATGACGACTCTTCAAGCATCTATGAATACTTTGACTCAAGCTGTCCAGGATATCCGTACTATGGTACAACAACAACCACAACAACCACTTGATGAAGATGGCAGTGTCAATGGTGACAATGCGGATGCTGCTGCTGCTCAAGGCATGGGACGTGGTGTTGGTCGTGGTCTTCCACGTGGAGTCAATCGCGGTTTTGTTGAAATTGGAGCCCGTCGTGTTCCTCAACAACAAGACGATGGTTTGGGTAAGCCCAAGTTCTCAATTCCCAGATTTGAAGGTACTACTGATGTTGAAGAATATCTTACATGGGAGCTGAAGATTGAGAGATTATGGCGTTTACATCCTGATTATACTGAAGATAGGAAGATCAAACTTGCTTCCTCTGAATTTGATGGCTACGCATTGCGTTGGTGGGATGCTCTTGTTCAGGATCGAGAAGAAGATGGTGAGCTGCCTATTATCACTTGGCGTACTATGAAGGCGGCAATGAGAGCTCGTTTTGTTCCTACCAATTACTTGCGTTCGGTGTTTGATAAGCTGACCCAATTGAAGCAAGGTGTGTTGACAGTTGATGCTTATTATATGGAGATGGAGATGCTTATGCAGCGTGCCCGTGTCCGTGAGTCTTTGGAGATGACACTGCAGCGTTTTCTCAATGGACTCAGATTTACTATCAAAGGCATTGTGCGTCACCACAAATATGCTACAATGAATGAGTTGCTCCATCATGCAAGAGAAGCTGAGTCACAGTTGGCTGAAGAAGCGCAACAGAGGGGCCGTGCTACAGGCGCAGGGCGCTACACGCCTAGACCGCCACCCTCCACGGCACCATCTACGCGTCCCACGGATGTTCCTTCTTCGTCTAGCAAGCCGGTCTCCAATGTGTCTCACACAAAGAAGCCCGTCCCTGCAGCAAGTGGAACTGGTTCTAGTATGTCTACAGCGCGCAACCGTGATATGCTTTGTCATACATGTGGTGGCAAGGGTCACTTCAAGAAGGATTGTCCTAACCGCAAAGTTATGATCATTAATGATGACAATGAATATGAAACTGGAGATGATGCTGATCCGGATGCTCCGGAAGATGATGATTATGACAGCGATAGTTTTGATGCTTATCCTTCAGAGGCTCAAACTATAGTTGTTTCACAGCGTGTTCTCAATGTGCAGCCTAGTGCATCTACGCAACGCTGCAATTTGTTCCAAACAAAGGCACTTGTTGGTCCTGATAAAGCTTGCAAGGTTATTATTGATGGCGGAAGTTGTCGCAATTTAGCAAGCAAAGAGTTATGTGCCAAGTTGAAACTGAAGTATCTACCGCACCCGCATCCATATTATATTCAGTGGTTGAGCAATAATGGTGAGATGAAGGTGAGCCACATGGTGCATGTTGATTTTGAGATTGGACCGTATAAGGATTCCATTGACTTTGATGTGGTTCCTATGACGGTTTGCCATCTACTGTTGGGTCGGCCATGGCTCTATGACCGTTCTGTGCAACACAATGGCCGCGCCAATACATATCACTTGGAGTTCAAGGGCAAGAAAATTAACTTACAACCTATGTCACCACAACAGATTGTCAATGAGTCTCGTCAGAAGATTGAAGTCAATTTGGAGGATGCATCCATAGATAGGCGAGAGAATTGTAATACTGTGAGTGATATAACGAAAAGTGAGCGAGTGCATTCCTTAGTCTCATTAGCCACCAAAGAAGACATGAGAGAATTTAGTGAGGATCCTACGGCCATGCCTCTTGTGCTTTTGTACAGAGGTACGGTTTTGGTTTCTAACGACATGACTCCTCTTCCTCTTGGTGTTTCTAATGTTTTGCAGGAATTTGGCGACGTGTTTCCGGAGGAGGTACCCGCAGGACTACCACCATTGCGAGGTATTGAGCATCAAATTGACTTGATTCCCGGAGCTTCGCTGCCCAATAGGGCGCCATATCGCACTAATCGAAGGAGATACAGAAGCAAGTACAAGCGCTACTCGACAAAGGTTATATCCGCATAAGCCTTAGTCCTTGTGCTGTTCCTGTTATTCTAGTTCCTAAGAAAGATGGTACTTGGCGTATGTGCGTAGATTGTAGAGCTATAAACAACATTACTATTCGATATCGTCATCCTATTCCCCGTTTAGAGGATATGCTAGATGAATTGAGTGGTGCTGCTGTGTTCTTAAAATTGATTTGCGTAGTGGTTATCATCAAATTAGGATGAAAGAAGGGGATGAGTGGAAAACAGCCTTTAAAACAAAATTTGGTTTATATGAGTGGTTAGTAATGCCTTTTGGTTTGACTAATGCACCTAGCACTTTCATGAGACTGATGAACCATGTTTTGCGTGAATTTATTGGAAAATTTGTGGTTGTGTACTTTGATGACATATTAATCTACAGCCGCAATGAATCTGATCATACTATACATATTCGACATGTTTTGCAAGTGTTGCGTGATAATCAACTTTATGGTAATCTTGAAAAGTGCACATTTTGCAAAGATAAGGTCATATTTCTGGGTTATGTTGTCTCTAAGCATGGAGTAGAAGTAGATGAGTCTAAAATTGAAGCTATTCAAAATTGGCCTACTCCCATGAATGTGAGTCAAGTTAGAAGTTTTCATGGTCTAGCTGGGTTTTATAGAAGATTTGTGCCCAACTTTAGTACTATTGCTGCACCTTTGAATGATTTAACTAAAAAGGGTGTTGTCTTTGAGTGGGGCGCAGCCCAAGATCATGCATTTGATGAACTGAAACGATTGTTAACTTCTGCACCGTTGCTTGCACTTCCTGATTTCAATAAGCAATTTGAGATTGAATGTGATGCTAGTGGTATTGGAATTGGTGGTGTGTTGATGCAAGAGGGTCGCCCAATTGCATATTTTTCTGAGAAACTATCTGGTGCTAAGTTGAACTATCCAATATATGATAAAGAATTGTATGCTTTAATTAGAGTTCTTGAGGTTTGGCAACATTACTTGTGGCCAAAAGAATTTATCATACATTCTGATCATGAAGCTTTGAAATACCTGAAAGCCCAATCTACTTTGCATAAGCGTCTAGCTAAGTGGGTTGAGTTTATTGAGTCTTTTCCGTACATTATTAAGCATAAGAAGGGAAAAGATAATATTGTTGTTGATGCTCTATCTAGGAAGAATATGCTATTAACTCAACTTGATGTTAAAATTCCTGGTTTAGAGATATTATGTGATTTGTATGCCACTGATCATGATTTTGCTGAACCATATCGCCTATGTGCTCTTGGTAAAGCATGGGACAAATATCACATACATGATGGTTTCTTGTTTAGAGCTAACAAACTATGTGTTCCAGAATCGTCTGTGCGTTTGCTCTTATTACAGGAATCACATGCTGGGGTTTGATGGGTCACTTTGGGCGTGAGAAGACACTACTCATGCTAGCTGACCACTTTTATTGGCCAAAGATGAGAAGTGGGACGGGATCGATATGTGAAGAGATGCATTACTTGCAACAAGTCCAAGTCCAAGTTGAAGCCTCACGGTTTGTATACTCCTTTACCAGCACCTACTACACCATGGGAAGATATTAGTATGGATTTTGTGTTGGGTTTGCCGCATACTAAAAGAGGCCATGATTCTATATTTGTGGTAGTAGATAGATTCTAAAATGTCACATTTTATTGCCTGCCACAAGAGCGACGATGCGTCGCATATTGCTAACCTGTTTTTCAGGGAGATTGTACGTCTACATGGAGTCCCAAAGACTATTGTTTCTGATCGTGACGTGAAGTTTATGAGCTACTTCTGGAAGACGCTTTGGAGAAAGCTGGGGACGAAGCTGCTGTTCAGCACTACTTGTCATCCCCAAACTGATGGTCAAACTGAAGTGGTGAATAGAACATTGTCACAATTGTTGAGATCCATGATCAAGAAGAACCTGAAGGAGTGGGAAGAGTGTTTGCCGCATGTGGAGTTTGCTTACAACAGGGCGGTACATTCTACCACAGAGCTGTGTCCCTTTGAGGTGGTGTATGGTTTCAAACCCATTACTCCACTTGACTTGTTGCCTTTGCCCATACATGAGAGAGTCAATATGGAGGCATCCAAGAGGGCAGATTTTGTGAAGAAAATTCATGTGAAGACTAAAGAGTTGATCGAGAAGAAAGGCAAGAGCAATGCTGCAAGGAAGAACAAGAAGCGCAAGGAGATGTTGTTCAAGCCTGGTGATTTGGTCTGGGTACATTTTCGCAAGGATAGGTTCCCAAAGCTGAGGAAGTCTAAGTTGAAGCCTCGTGGTGCTGGTCCTTACAAAGTGCTTGCTAAGATCAATGATAATGCATACTCGATAGATCTTCCAGAGGATGAGTTTGGTGTCAGTAATTCTTTCAATGTTGCTGATTTGACACCATATGACGGAGAAGACCTTGGAGCGTCGAGGTCGACGCCTTTTGAAGGGGGAGATGATGAGGGACATCCCTACCTCACTACTACCTCCGTCATCACCAATTGAAGATGAACCTGCTGTGAAGCTCAAGTCCAATGAAGTTCGGATTGGACCAATTACAAGGGCTCGTGCGAAGCTACTTAAACAACAGGTGAACTTGTTCCTAAACGATACTTTGATTGATCAGAACTTTATACTACCTAACACAGACCGGACCGCCCGGTCCACAGCCCGGTCGACCGGATTCCAGACCGGACCAGTCCGAGTCTGTCTCGACCAGATCTATTCTGGGTCGGTTATTCTTGTATCTTTTCGACCAGAACTCGTCCCGGACGCCTATATAAGTGCCTTGGACGACCCCCTAGCTGCTTTAGACCACGTTTAAGATAAACCCTAGTTCATAGTTGTTTGCTAAGCAAAACTATTGTTCCCCAACTCTCCAATTCGTTGCGATCTGGAGTTTTATGCTACTGAAAGTTTGTGTGATCTGTTGTTCCATTGGGGATTAGAAGATTGCAATTTACCGCTTCGTGGTCGGCGGCTACGTGCGCAAGTGTGTGGAGTTGCGAATATCTTGCAGGGTTGAGATCTGTTGCATTGGCTACAGGAATCAATCGAGAGACTTCGTCGGCATCATACAAGTTATCTACACCATATCATCGATTCCCTCCGCTGCAATCATCCATTGTGTTCATCACCACCGTCGCTTACTGAGAAGATCGGGCAACCCCCATCCCAAGTGGTGCGTCCCCGGCGACGGAGTTGCTGGAAAGGATGCGGAGCAGAGATCTGATGTGCGGTCGAGAAGGACTCGATTGCTTTTCTTCTATATGTTTTGGGGTCCTTTTTGTAAAGTTGCAGGTCCTATTAGTTATTGTCTAGTTCTTTTGGACCTCTATGTAATTTTTTGGACTAGTTTCCATTGGCACCGATAAACTTGAATTTTGACAAGTTCACGGGAAAAAAATTCCTTAGCACATATGGCCTATCTTGTATGAACATTATTGGGATTCAAACTATATGTAATGGCCAACACTTGCGCAAGGGGCCTATCTTAGTGCGCACTAGTTTCCATTAGCACCGATAAATTTGAATCTTGACAAGTTCTCTCAAGAAAAAATTGATTCACATATGGCCTATCATGTATGAACATTATTGGGATTCAAACTATACATAGATGGCCAACACGTGTGCAAGGGGGTCCTCTAATGTGCACTAGTTTCCATTAGCACTGATAAATTTGAATCTTGACAAGTCTTCATAAAAATTGTTTCACACATATGCCCTATAATGTATAACATTATTGGGATTCAAACTATATATAGATGGCCAATACTTGCGCAACGGGGTCCTCTAGTGTGCACTAGTTTCCATTAGCACTGATAAGCTTGAATTTTGACAATATATTCAAGAGACTTGTTTCGCGATTGTTGGCCTATATCATATATATGAACATTTTTTGGATTCAAATTTCTATAGATGGCCAACACTTGCTAAGCATGGGGTCCTCTAATTAATGTGCGCACCAAAAACGGATGACATATACATATACCATGCATATACCTTGTCTCTCTTGTTAGCATGTTTACAGAATAAACATCGCCGAGGACGGCTTTTCTTTCAAGAAAGGGAGGATGATGAGGACATGATTACCTGCGATTTGAAGGCATATCTTGGTGAAAAAGATGAGACTACGTCGAGGACGACTTCAATTCAAGTAGGGGAGGATGATGAGGACATCTCTATGATAGATACAACCAATACTCCTACAACCACATCTCAGGTACATTCGTTACTAGGAATCCTTCCTGATATATATGAGAATATGATGTTGCCTAAATCAAATGTATTTATATTATTTAGGAATGGATCTAGCATGGACGCCAAGCATTGGATTAGGAACGTGCATGGAGATGGCAGCAGACCTGCAAGGATTCAGGATGGCGTTGCAAGCGAGGATTTCAGAACATTGAAGCCACCATAGTGAAGCAACGATGTTTGGATGAATTATACAAGTTACTCCATCATAAAATTCGTCCAAAGAGTTATTTTTGGTGTTGCGTCACCTTATTTAATGGGCCAGGCCCATGTATTTTCGGATTAGGTATTTTAGGGGATTTTAAGAGGCCATATAAGTGGAGGAAGGCCCATTTAGGGGTGTTTTTGGCCAACCCTAGCTGGTTGGACGAAAATCCCTTCACTTCCCCCATATATATCCCTCTGTAGCCGTCATTAGAACTTGGATTTTGATTAGATTAAAA